>JTDE01001088.1:132885-162685 GCA_014338405.1 Paragonimus skrjabini miyazakii
GTAGCTCTTTTTTAGTGGTTAGGTCCCCTCCCCTCCCTCTTTTTTCTTCTCTCTTCCTAAACAGGGTTTGTTTCTTCTTCTTCATGGTTGTGTGGCAGTTAAGCATCAGTGTGAACCACTGATGTATTGCTGTCTATGATGATGATGATATGATGGACATTTTGTGTTCAGTCGTAATGCATCCAACGATTTTCTGTCAGAATGCGAGGTGGCTTCGGAGCCTAAATTATTGAATCGTAATAAAGTTTTGACTCGCGACCTTCTTCATTCGGCTCATTTTTAAAGATGATGATGAGTGATCGTTGTCTGAACTGACCGCACTCCTCTATTCCATGTGGAAGATTTAAGAAGAGCCTAACACTTACTGCCGTTTTCATAAAGGGCGCTAGGACATCCTACGAAAACCACAGAGGTATTCTTCTTGTCCCTATCAATTTGAACGTGCTTGCGGGTCGCAGTGGAGCGGTTTCTGTGAGACAAAAAACCAGGCATGGTTTCAGCCTGGTCCAGGCTGTATCGATCATATCCACACCGTGCGACAGATGGTGGAGCGTCAGTGTACATTTCTCCAGGCAGCATGCCCAAAGGCTGTTTGTCATTCTACTGCTTCATATTCTGTCTGCGGCCGTCTCCATCGCAATGGAATCTCAGTGAATTACACCAACTTATTGAAATCACTCTGAATGCAGAGTACTTATTTATGAGCAGCTATTTAGAACGTTCTCTAGTTCATATGGTGTTCGACTGGGGTGTCAGACCCTCCGTTATTTTCAGCTTTTGTGATAGACAGCATTCTAGAAGAAGCACTCGGAAGTTTCGAGGTTCCGGGTGGTATGCTGGCTGATATTGAGTATGTGGACGAAGTTGCATTACTTCTCTTTTGCAGAGGATCTGCAGACGATGCTGAATGGATTAAATGAAATGGCTGGTCTGTATGGTATGCAGTCTGTACCTTCAAGTTAACACTAGCGCCATCACTGTTATTGCAGACAGATCGCTGGAAATTGTCGATCACATCACTCATCTAGACGATGCCATCTCTTCATCTTGTAAGATCGCTGATGTATATAGTAGATTTGCCAATCTTCGTCATTTGTGTCGTTAAAAACCAGTCCCACTGCCGATTAAGAGCAGGGTTTACGAGACCTGTGTGCTTTCAGTTGTGAACTGTGACTTAAAGAGAACCTGCGCGGAATCTCGCAGTACTGGACCACCATTTTCTGCCAGTTGGCCTATACCAAATCCTCCAACTGTATAAGCAACGCGGTAGCCCATCGGCACGTATTTTTGCAAGTTCGCGACCGATGGTCGAGGTACTGAAATTGTGCACTCTTTGCTGGTTAGATCACGTGCTCCGTTTGTCGATGACGCGCCTTCCGCACTACGCATTGTTCAGCGGGGATGATGATGGTTGGAAGAGACTACACGGTATTCAGAACAATGACTTCGTGGGCTACTGAGCAGGAATGTATGAAACAAATTCCCGGTCGTAAAGGTGAAATGATTCCACTCTCAAACCATAAAAGTGCGTTGATTTAAGTGGTTATGCCATTTATTAAGAGTGCCAATCCGTCGTTTAATGCGTTGGGAATTCCATCCAGCGCACAATTCACAAGCGCAAAATGTAAATGGATGACGTGGTAGAGGAAAAGAAGTGGCTGCTTGTAGGTTAGGAGCGGTAGATTGTGTTTGTCTCCGAAGCTTCGCGACGCACCCTGTCACCGGTTGGAAACATTAGGAGATATAGTGGTTAACCGGCTTCACTGATGTGGACATTGTTTGGGTATTGTCGTGGGGTAATGACAACTAATGAAGCTGGGCAGTGAAGGTTGCAAGCGTGCTGTCTTGCAAATACCAGCTTACTCCCGTTCATAATTCAATCGTTTGTATGCTCGAAGGAGTCACCTTAGAGTTTGGTTGAGTTTAAACCTGTAGAGTTCAAGACGTTAACCTCAACCATTTTCCTTTATTTTCAAACCAGGACCTGTTCTTTTTTTGGCTGTGTTACTGTCAGACTTCTACTCGAATCACTGGTGTTATTGTGGTAGTTGATGACGCGGATGTCCTTTGAAATGTAAAATGTCTGTCAAATTAGGCATGCTCAGTCCTAATCGGATCTTAAGGTGGAGCTTCTGATATGTAGAGAACTTAGTGTGTGTAGACTATGGGGTAGCTATTGATAACCGTGTCGTTGCAGATTCAAGTCTGTGTGTGGTACTTGTTTGTTGAATGAAATCGGCGGCAAACAACAAATCCTACTGAGAATGGACCACAGTGTTCTAGGTATATGGGTACACGTACATGATGTATAATGGAGGGAAACTTCATCGAATTTCGAAACTGATAATATTGTTTCGAAGAATGTTTGCTGTGTTAGTTAATCTAAGGTGACAGAATGTGCTCACTAAATTGATGAGGAGATATAAATGTGAATTTCACACTGTTGTCACCAGTAAACAGTTAGGTCGGCCGTACCCCGTTTTTAGTTTCATTGATTACGAGCTAAATTATCTGGGCAGACCTGATTCTCAGAGTAGGGACCTGCAGAATACAAGTTATCGCAACCGACCAAGCTAAACTTACGAATATGTAAAAACATTCGATGGCTACTTTTTCCGCTTCGTTCCGTATCGTTCACCGTTACCACCTACGCCGATGGAAAGACGTCCTATTTTGCGGTTGCATAAGGTAGTCTATGAGAGCGAAAGACGTTCGCTGTTTTCCCTGTTTTTGACAGTCGCTGCTTCCGCCAGGCTGTCCATGTTAGTGAACTTGCCGTTTTCGTAACAAAATTATCCGACACGGATTCTTTTGGAAAAGTAACCTGATGATCGAACACGTTTCTCTCGTGCACTTCATGACCTGGCCCGTAGAGCTTTGTTTGCAAGGTTGACCAGAAAGAGCAGTGTGGTAGACAGGTAATGATGTTGTGCTGAAACATGAGACAGTTGATGTTAAAGCGTGCTGTTTGGTCGACTCAACGAGTCTCTCTGATTTGGGAAGCAAGGATTGAGGACGATTGTAGTTGGTTAGTCTTTAAGATATGAAACAGTGTGGTAATGAATTTTGTTTGTGTGGAGTTTATTGTAATTTAAACACCTTAACTCGTCTTCACTTGTCTGTCAGCTTGTGTGTCACTGTTATTATTCTTATATTAGGCTGTGCCTTCCGTTTATAATAAATGTGTGCACAATGGATACGATGTTTTGTCGGTCTGTTTCAGAAAAGTCCTCATCAGAAATCAAAGATGTCTTCTTTCTGGGGTTCTCATCGGGTTTATTGTCCGTTAGCGTAGGCCATTGTTAACTGATTCTTTTCAACACTTGTAGTGAGTGTCACTGGTCAGACGATGACGTGGTTACGGGCTATGAGAGTTTTGATCGCACCGTTGAACAAGGTTGGTTAGAACCATCTACCCACTTGGAGGGTTCAAGAGCATTCCTGCCAGTGATCAGAAACGTTCACAATACAGTCGGTTCCGTTTCTGCCATGGTTCCATTGTTCACGTATTCACCCTGTCTCCGAACGTTGGTATTGTAGGTAACCAACAGTCAGGGTGCTTTTTGATTTGAAGCTTGCCTTCGATTCAGCTGGTCTTAACGCTCTACAGAACTGCCTGGGTTACAGAAAAATACCTGGACTCATTAAGATTATTTTACAGATGGGACGAAAGTTTGTGGCAGCTATCTCGGGTTCTAACCATTTTGAATTATGTTCACAAGAGATGTTCGGTTTTCGCTCTCCTGTTTACTTTTATTATGGTCGACATCCTAGAATGCACTTATGAAAGGCGAAGCTTAGAACTTTTCCCGACAATAAGTTTGCCAACGAGAATCATACGGAAGACATATTTTTACTTACTGCACTTTCGAAAACCCGCGGACCTTCCTGAATAAACTGATTGTGTGAGAGTGCAATTCGTATATTCAAAATACAGTGCTACCTAACTACTCGCGCGTTTCCACTCTTAACTTTCTTATTGCAAGCATTTTACATGAAATGGGACACTTTCATCTACTTAGGTTGTACTTTCTCGTCAGCTTGTAATGATGCTACTCATTTTTAGACTTGTTGCTTCACTCACTGTTCGTCATCGATAGTCTCATGAAGATTTCCGGGTATTTTTGAAAAAGAGGTTCGTACTACCTGTATATGACCCTATGTTCGGAAGCGTAACATCTGGATAGCGAATACGTGTGCACGCTTTCTGTGTTTGGCTATCGTTGTCTTCACCAGTTGGGTTGTATCATATGGGATGATCGCGTGCGTGAACCAAACGTACGCAAAGACTCCAGATACGCCATCAATTCGTCAAATAATGGAATGCGTAGTCTACGCCGGTTGGGCTACTTTTATCAGCTGCGTATTTACCGTTCCTAGCATTGCCACCTGAAATCACCAGTCACCATTGGAAACCATAAGCCCGTCAGGTGATTACGTGATCATGGTACATGAAGATCCCAATAGTTCTTTTGATTAAACTCAATAGGTGTCGCTTACCCAGTTGAGAATTTCGTTGTTTAGAAACCTTATCTGACATAGCATCTTGCTGCAGTCATTGACATGCCTTCAGCAACACTTTCTCCTGATCTCTCATTTTATCGGCTTCTGTTTCCCTTTCTCTTTAATGAAATTTTTCTCCTCAATTCCTTGCCACGATTGCCGCGAGCTGCAACTTGAGCTACGATGCCGTTTGTCAGACTGCTTTTCGTTCATATGTGGATGTGTTATCTGACCCCCAGATTATGCTGAGTCGATGGAATATATTGAACACTGAAACCTTAATTATTGTGGTAAAACCAATTTCTCCGCGATTTTGAAAAGTGCACCTAGTTCCCTCCATAAATGCCGGGAACTGTCGTTGTAGGACCCCAGCTTAGAGGAAAGTTTTCAGTCACCAGTCAGTCATTTAAACTGGGCCAGAGCCCCGACTTATGCGTCACCGCCTTCTTTACGGTTGCTGGCGCGGTCTCTTCTGGATCAATCTTTTTGCAATGCTTAAAAGACGAGCTGCTATCAAGACCTCATTTTGTGAAGGTGTTTCTTAAAATACGGGAGAAGGTTCAGCATGATTGGTATATTATGGTAACATGGTAGAAGCAGGGAGTCACATAAACTGTCGTGAATCTTCGTCATGTTAACCACCAACATTGAATATTTGCGTCTAATGGATTGAAGGTCGAGTAGCCATTCATACTTGTTAGAAACTCATTTGGATGTCGCAGATAGTAGCATTCCAGCAGTTTTTCCCGTGTTTCTTCAAAAAGTTTCATGTTTTTCCGTTTTATGTTGTTTTGCTACTCTGTCATTGTCCGTGACGACTCATGCCACAGTACCCAGGGATTATGCGACAATCCGTTGCAGATGATTTTGTTGCGTGGGCGGTTCGTTAAAATTCGCAGTAGTTTCTGCATTCAGGTGGTGCTCTTGCTCATTTTGCCTTATCTTGTGTTTGTATACATAAATTGCGTAGCTGGCGTTCAGATTGCAAAATTCTGATGAGGAGCTAACTTTCCAGCTTGGCGCATCACACTATGTTCCCTACCATGTGACGCACAGGGACACATGTGAATTGGAAACTGTGAATTGAAACTATAAAGTTGCCAAAACCCTGACAGGAGCGGTCGCTATAAGTGGAGCTGGAACCGACGGCCACGTGACTGACAGTCGGGCGTCATTATCACAGCTACGGGAAGTTCAGGTTTGCTACTGATTGGTTAATTACTTTTTCCTCTCGGTCAGCGATGATTGGTCCACGCATTGTGTACGCCATTTGAGCGTTAGTCATTCCGACTATTGTACGTCAAGTCAGTCAACCGTAGAATAAAACTTCAATTGCGAGTTAATGTGGTGCTCACTTGTTTATTACTTAAAGCCAGTAGGTTCCGCTTTCCAGGTTGGTGATGCTGTGACCACTTAATTCACCAATCTCAAACAGTACCTAAGATGACAGCGTGTTCGAACTTAGGCGACTGTTGGCTGTTAATTAATTTCAGTTTGTGCGGTTCAGCGAGCACGCTCATTATCACTGATCAATCATTAGGGTAGTTACATTACATTGTCTGGAGGTTTTCTAAAGCGGCCGTTGTTGAGATTGACAGAAAAATAATGTGTTTATGGTTTCGGACACACCGACGGTTAGTGGCAACCAATACGTCATTTGAACTACGGTTCTTGACCTACCACAGTGAAGAAGCGGGTGTTTGAATCAGGGTTTTTCAGAATCTTGGGTGCAATATTTTCCGATGCACGAGTGGGTTGCACAGGCGAATTACGTTGACTTCAGCTGTGGCCAGAGTGCAAAGCATCAGTGTAACCGGCTGGTTGTGTTTTACTTCGTAACTTGAACCAATAGTCTCGTTGATGAGATAGGTTGAATCAACCTTGTGCACTAAAGCAGCACCTTAGACTGGTGCGGTTGCCCATCCGTTAGGTTAGGTTTGGTAACGTCCGTGGAGTCGTCCCGATGAGCAACTGGTTGTGCGATCATCTTCATGGGTAATAGTGCCTAACTGGTTCCATAGAATTAGGTGTGGAGGTATACACAGAAAGAGGCTGGGACACGAGGCACTCGAATTTTTTGATATTCACTTCATTGTTAAAATAGCTTTTTCGTGAAAAAGAATGTTTTATTGACAGCAGTTAGAGACCTTTCAGTGGTAGTTTCATAAATCATATTACCTTTGATAGACAAAACTATATACATGACTTTCTGTTTTGTCTAGTTGATTTCTCTCATCCTAATGCTGCATACTTCTGTCAATAAATCTATCTGGGTAATCGTCTAGTGCGTGCAAATATCAACCCTCAGCAATAGTGTCTTCCGTGTACTTTCTCACTTTTATGTCAATTGAGCAATGTGTTCAGTGCATTTTCTTTAAATGTTCAACACGCCTGTTAGAATCGATCTATTGATTGTTTGAGCGCTGAATTATATCCTCCTCATTACAACATTTCGGTATAGTTAGAAGGCCTCATTAGCCATTCATTTCCTTCTTCTGCGTACTTGTATACTTCGGTGAGCCTGAGTTGGAAATATCTAAGATATCAGTCGGTTGTGCTTTCCACCGACGTCGCAGTAAGGTATCTTCCATCCCACTACAGACGTTTCGCTCATTTTTAATTTTGCTGTAAGCGTATTTGCAAATAGCGACTGTACTGTGAGATTTCACTGCCGTGTCATCCTTTCGATCAAGTTTCATAATTGATCTTAGACTGTACATTGCAAGTCTCAAGATAAGGTAATTGCTTAAGTTCACTTCGTGGTGCCAACATCTGTAGTATTGCGCTCGACGCAGTCACATAAGACAGCTTGTACAATTTTTCGGTGGGGGGCGTTTACAAACAGACAATGTGTATAAGAGACACATTGTAACCGGTTAAATTAAGACTTGACGACGTTCACGTGCCCAAGGATTCGAGTTAATTGTGCTTGGACAAATTCTGCCTGACAGGCTCATGTATACTTGACAGCCACTCAGCCGAATGGTGGTACGGCAAACTCTGTCCAAATTTAGTTATGTACCTATGGGGCAGATTTGTTTTGATGTACATGCTCAGGTTCTTTCATTAGTTTTATCCCGACAACGATCACTCTTTGATATGCTTGTCTTGATGAATCACTAAAACGAGCTAATTCAGCCCACCATGCCTTTCTTGACTGGTCTGGGAATTTTTGCATGTTTCTTCATATTGTATCGTTGTGGTTAACAGCGATTCTTGCTGCGATACCTGCTGGTTGGATCCAATTCTGAAAACCTGTTTGTCTGTTGTTTGTCTGTTTGTCTGCATTTTAATGTATGTCCGTGAGCGCTGGCATTCTGACAAGGTGGAACTCCGTGGACAGAGACGCATATCGTGCACATGCTCCATGTCATATTTTTTCGGTTTCGTACTGCATATCGGTTATGTAAGTAATGTCACGATGGATTCACCAGACTAGCCTTACCCTATTAACGTCGTGAATTTATGCTTTTTGCATAGGTACTTTTCTTAGCACGGAAAGTGTACAACTTCCAGGGTAGGACATTAGGAGGTAAATTGATCCTTGTGTGCAGTTATGTTTTTCTATCCATTTTGTCTGGTTTCAGATCTGTTTATCTTCTGCACAAGACCACCAGTTCACTGACTTGTTTTATTCCGAGTTATGTATCTTCCCAGCTTACAACATCGTCAGTGTCCGTTGTCGAACAACGGAAGTGTGCATAATGGTGGCATGTCTTTCAGGTCCTCTCTGTCGGTTGAACGTGTAGTGCGTTTGGTTTGACATTCATCAGGTTCGGTTGATCGCGGAATCGGTTTTATGCAAAGTGGAACATAGTTTTGGATTAACCAAGGATTGTATTTGCACTTTAGTAGGTCACCTGGCACATCCATTTCTAACTGCAGTGTTTCCTTACAACTTCAGTATCATATATACGGGCCGTTTGAAGCTCCGTGGACCATTCCGTTAATGTTCGCTGTCGATTGCGTCCTTGATTATGTACATTAAAAAATGCTTGCATAGTAGCATAATCTATACTGGTTATTTCAATTTACAATTGAGAATCACCCGCACTCGATCGCGGCCCTCGATTTTAGGATAACCTGTTCGGCTTACCCATTTCGTATGAAAGCACTAGATATAAGTTTCGCTCTTAGAGCTTGAGGACATTCACTGCTGATGAATTCTAATAAAAGCGAAACCCTAATCTAGTGCATCCTTATGGAATGCGTCAGCCGAAGGGCTTATCTGAAATGCAAAGACCGTGTTTGAATGTGGGTGATGTTCAGGTGGAAATAATCAAAATCTCTAAAAATAAGTTATTGGTCCTTAATTGTTTGAGCAAATTTTATTGTAGAAAGAATAAAACACCTCGCCCTTCTCCATCTACGATGCTGATCTTCATAGGGGAATTCCACTATGAATATCCATACATCATACAACATGGATTGATAAAATGCAGAATTTGCTGGATGATCTCAGTATGTTGGTTATTTCAAAATGCGCACTTTGGTCTAATTCTTCCACCTTCCTCTCCAAGCCGGTATTGTAGGAGACGGTCGTTTGTTCATTTTCTAGTGTTAGCCTGTGCGCATCGTGTCTGCCACTTTTCTGTTCAGGGGTGGACACCATACAGGTACTTGGAGTAGCAAGTAGTTCACGTGACGGATACGCCGCTTACTGAAGACTGTGATCGCACACACTTCGGTTGCATGTAGCTGCAGCCAGCATACACAGTAAGAGGAATGTAAACTACAAAATACTGATAGTCTGTTGGAATTCCGCAAGGTAGTTAACCGAGGACATTGTCAAACCCAAACTTTGTGGAAAAAAGTGCATACAGTTGAAAAAGCCGCAACCTAGCCATTGTTTTTTAGCCACTACGGATCGGAGGTATATGTAAAGTATATTGCCGTCGCTTCTGGATTTGCTGCGCTTTCGCCGGCGCCTCCCAGCACCGACCGCTTACGTGATTTGCTGATTCCTGGGAGGTTCTTCCAGTTGTTATTTCGCATACTTGCTATCTCCATTCGTTCACTCTACTCATTTCCGTTGAAATTCATGACACTCAATAAATCGCATAATCTGGAACTCTATTTAAGTATGAAAGTCGGATAGTCAAGTGGTTTGTGTAGCGAAATCCCGGAATCTACTCAGGACAACTATACTGAAACTGTTGAGGCGTTGTGAAATTTCGAGGCACCACGAGCGGATCTGTGACAGCAAACACCCGTTGGCTCCACACGACATGGTGACGAGAGGTTCTGGTGGTGTTTCCGTGGAATAGCTTTGTTTTATTATTGCCCGTGTGACGCATTAACTCGTACCTTAAAGAGCGTTTGAAATGCAGGGGAATGTATAACACAGGCCGACACTCTTCGGCCGAGTAGTGCATCAATATTTTTAACATCATCTGCGATAAGACGGTTGTTTCTACCGGTCGGTCACGATTTCACTTCTTGGTGTTGAATAAAGAAATGTACGTGTGAGAATTCCTGAGTGAGCGGTCCAGTTCTGTCGGGAATATTGCCAAACTGCAAAGCGATAACACTTCAGCCTAAGTGTTGGCGACCATCCTGTTATGACTGTAATTGATTGAATTTATCAATCCTGGTTACCTCGTCAGTGGTTCAAGCCGCAAAGACTGACTGCCGGCACATACACTGCTGGTAAACAACTTTGTAACTAGACCTTCAACCATGTTCTTATGTCATCTCTGTCCCACTCATTTCTTGTGCGTTTACCAAGGACTGATTGCACTAGTGATTCCCTTTTTTACCTTTCAAATTTCTGTCTCCTCGTACATATACTCTCTTTCTCATATCACCCGTATTGCAGTTTGACATCCAATTTAGTCCTGACGGTTACTTTTATGGTAACTGGCCCACACAAAAGATGAAAACTCATAATCCATTTCAGTGAATCATATCATTTCGTTTTCATCTTTTGCCATCCTGGCTGTAAGGGGCCTGAAGCGTACACTATACACCGATTTCAGATGTTGCTTGGACAGAATGATCGGATATTGCAAGACTCCAGTGCAGTTCTCTATCTTTTTTTCTGTTTCATTGTTGACTACTTGCCTTGGTTTATTTGATCATCTAATTGTCATTTCATCCTTGGTCGAAGGATTCTCCAAACCACCAGGCTGTACATCTCTTTTCACCTATGGCTAGAGCTTCCCTAGTCACAGAACCACACTAAACAGCAATACACAATTGAGCTTACCAGCGGCGCGCAAAGCGCAATCGATTCAACGATCCTCATTCGAGGAGGACTAATTCAGTTTGAGTATACAACAGTGAAAGCCTTCTAGGAGAAATTCATGTTTATTATATTGCCTACTTTTTGGTAAACCATCTGCAAAGTACACTTCCCAGTTGATGAGACCGTGAAAATTAGTCATTTGAAGAATTCTCAGAATTTGTTAAAGGTTCTCTCAGCGACCGATGACGTGAAGTTTGTGCACAGCGAGCCGAGATCAATATTCAAGCATTTTCCTGTCTGATCGGTATTTTGCAATGGGAAGTGAGCCTTTAATGGCCGATTCGTTCCGTATGAACGATGCTAACAACTACCGACTATTTTTTATCAATAATTATGTTTATCTCGAGCTCACTCGTAACCAGGCTAGTCGATTGCTTCTAGGTCTGATCCCCTTGCTGACCAATGATTAGCGCGATTCTTTTTTTATATATTCGGTTGTTCGCCGAGCTTGACATTTAGGTTGCAAACGTTTCATCCCCATGTGTCGTAACATAATTGCATAGGAGTTAGTGAAGCGTACTGTATGCCTGCTCATGCACAAAAATGAGTTGACATTGTGACCTGGATTTTGATCGATTACTTCCTGTCGCTTTCGATGTTTCATCCGGAATTCCGTCTAGTTGTTTCCTACTGTTTTCGAGCTGGAGGTCGATTAATCGCTTCCTGCAGTTCTATGGTTTCGGTTTGGGACCTGATTGATCATTTTCTGTAACTGTTAAACCTTGGCCGGAAATCTAATTGGATGTTCCTAATTTTTTGTTTGAGTCAGTCAGTTCCAGCTTTGGTCATCGCTCGCATCTGTTCAAGTTGCTCCGTTCTGTTGCGCCGGCATGATGAAACGTTTTCAGTCTTACTGCCAAGTTTGGTGAACAGTCAGCTACTTAAACTATCAGCCTTAGTTACCAACATCGCTATCCCCAACAATCAGATGCGTTACTCCTTATTGCATCTAAGGCTGTTTCGTTGGAATTGGACTTCAAGCAGCCACTTTTGTTAGTTTCAGAATATAACTTTGAAAATTTTTAGTCTGCATCAGCTCTCTTTTAGTAAACTAACTGCAGTTATCTTCTAATGAAACATACTTTCTGTGTTTAAGTTAGCTTCGTAATCGGGTCATTCTGAGGAAAAGCGCCAGACTTGAGTTCTTTGTTGTTAGGACTCGTCCCTTATGCGTATCCACCTCTAAACATGGAGTTGACCCCTTATTCTCACTTTTATTTTCGTTTGCGTGAATAGCTTCCTGAAAAATTACACGGAAGCAAAACTTTTCACGACGTGCTTATCCAGACCTTCATCCGTGATGGTAGATCACTCGTCATTGCTGAACCCAATAACATCGCGTGACTAAGCCTCACTGTGGTTCATGACTTCAAGACGTGATTCCTTCTTCAGACTATCTTGAATTTATTGCGGCAATTCCAGGCTCAATTGCTCAATGTTGACACTAGCAGACTGTTCGTTGTGAGATAGTACGCGGCCTCTAATGGTTCGGCTTGTCGTTGAGGCTTGTGTTTTATACTTATACTTTGGTTAGTGCTCAGGGTTCCTTCGGTTTTCTCGATTTACGGAAACCTAATGAGCATAATAATATAACAATACTTTTCGAAAGGGGCCGTCTGGAAAGTCTATGGTAATGCGGCAGCTGCGATCAATTGTGGGTGATGAATATAACAATACTTAGTGCCCGTTTATTTTTGTGCTGTTTTTTCGAGATTGTGTTTCAAGTTTCCCTCAGGGGTTTTTATGGCTCTTTTCTGTCTATACACGGCTATGAACCGTGGTATCGTTTATTATTTTTCGTATCATCAACGTTATTGACGGTTGGTATCAATTGAACACTATTGACATTTAATCACGACTTTGGCTTTCAGAGAAACTTTACAGTATCCTCTTTCGGGAAGCTCGTCTTTTTCTTATCAGAAATCATCAGTACTGTATATCATGCTCTGTTTGATGTCCCTGTGGGCGATCGTGTGGACAACTATACCGCTTTCCCCACTCTAGGTATGACTGAATAATTCCGGGCGATGTGTTTAACTACAACCATTTGCGAAGTGACGCTGATGTTGCCTGATCGTTAAAACGGTAGTCCAGAGCTTTGTGAAAGAATTTCGTGTTAACGTTTTCTTTTATTATCAGTAGTATCTCTCTGTTCGCTCTAACTCCTAACACTTGTAGCACTAGCATTTTTATACGTATATACTAAGTGACTATCTATGCATATTCAAGTTGTCTATCACTTTTGACAAGTGTATGATCAATGGTATTGATCTGTTGACTTCAATAATTGTTCATTACACAGGTCCGGCAAAAAACTGGCCTCCACTACCTTCCTTCCTTCCCTGTGGACCATGTTTCTACCAAGATATTGAGCTAGAAATCACTCAAGAATTTCAGAAAATAGTCAAATTCGGCTATTATCTTTGGTTATCCTACGCCGCTTTGCTTTGTCTAAATTTGTTTGGCGCCTTTCTGTTCTTTGTGGGTACTGGCGACCTATCAGGTGGTAGTCTTTTTGGAGTGGCTATTCTTGTTTGCGCACTGTGCATACCGGCGTCGTTTGTCTGCTGGTTTCGACCGCTCTACAAGGCATTCAGGTATGTTACTGTTTATAATCTATTCTCTTCAATTGGGTAAATGTGCCTATTCATGCTTTGGCTTTGTTTTTTTTCTCCAGGAGCAACAGTTCCGTCAATTTCTTCATTTTTTTCTTTGTGTTCGGCGTGCAAGTTGTGATAATGGGTATCCAATCTCTGGGAATTTTGAATTGGGGATCCTGGTGAGTTTTGTTTGCCTTCGTTTGTAATTTCTTAGCCTATTCAGTTCGCCGGCGTAACATTATGCTAGTGATGATTTATATCTATATTGTAGATCTATCTGCAAAAGCTGAGACTATCATATTGATTGTGCTATTTCTGCACACGAATACTGTCGTTCATCTTCATTCTGCACTATAAACGGATTAGTTCACGGAAAGTTTGTGGTCACTGAACCTATATAATGTGTACGCGCGTGCGTGTACGGTTTCACTGTCACTCTGAAAGTTTTCCTTGAAACACTTGCGTGATGCTTTTATCTCAAGATCCTCAGTTTACTAAGCACATAGGTAAACGACTCATTGATTGGGTCGTGTGCTTCTCTTTTATTTACGACACGAGGCTTATTCACAAAATTTAGTTTGTTTTCGACGTGACGAAGCCTTAACTCGCCATTTATGCCTTTGGCAATCCACATTAGCGGTGAAGTACTTGAATCATGCACAACTGCTTAGGTTAAGACTTCAGCTGTATAACCACACAAAGCATTACTACGTGATATCCTGAATCATGTATGAGGCGAATACTGTCTGTCACTCTGCCTAAACCCAGATAACGTATGTCGACGGTTCTCATCATCATAGACAGCAATACATCAGTGGATCACACTGATGCTTAACTGCCACACAATCACGAACGGAAAAAAGAAACCTGTATAGGAAGAGAAGAAAAAAGAATGGGAGGGGACCTAACCACTAAAAATAGCTACGTCTACATTCAAACATACAACATCAAGGCGCCTACACCTTACAAACAAACAACCGGGCTGTAAGTGAAAGTAAGACGTCATCAGCAAGACAGCTTCCTTATGACTTTCACTGCCCCGCTTTATTAAGTGCACTCACTTCACAGACAACTTGGCCAAACGACGACAACATTCACGCCACTGAGCTCGGTTAGCCGTCATCTCACCTAAAGTCTCAAGCCACCGACTCTGTGAGTCGCGAGGGTCCCAGTCCGGGAGACGAACCCGATTTACAGTGACCAACCCCTTCGTGAATGATTTCATTTGTCTACGCCAGGTCATCATCCATCCACCTCACACCTTGCGCTAATCGACCACAGCGTCGTCAGAGTGTTCATTTTGGCAAACGACTAACTGGCATCCTTAGTACATGACTTAACCATCTAAGTATGTGCAAGTGTAAGGACTGAACGAAAGAACTCGTCTGACGATCAGTGCCAAACACCCGCTTCCTAACCTCCTCGTTACTTGCTCGTTGGTGCCACCCGATACGAGCGATTGAACGCAAACATCGGTGGTCAAACACATGAAGACAGTTCAAGTCTTCTAACCTAAGTGGCCAGGTTTCGCTGCCGTATAGTGATACGGCCCTCACTATTGTCTGATATGCGCGACTCTCAAGCTTCAGATAGATACACCTCTGCCGCCATAAGTGTCTGAGATTAGTAAACACCACTCTAGCCTTGCAAATACGCGCCTCTATTTCATTCCCTACACCTCCGCCGCCGCCGCTGATGCAGCTTCCCAGGTATACAAACCGGTCAACAACCTCCATGACTTCATTAGCTAACATTAAATCTACGTAATCACAGCAATATTGCAGAAGCACTTTGCATTTCAAGGCTACAAAGCGCATTCTGAAGTACTTAGCAGAACGCGAAATTGCATTCAGCGTTGCTTGTGCCGATTGAAAGTTGTCAAACAGCAACACTTTGTTGTCAGCATAATAGCTTGAGACTGTGGACAGTTTCACATACTTGGGTAGCACTATCTCGTCAGCCTGTAATACTGCTGACGAGATATCAGCGAGGATCGCAAAGGCACGAGTTGCTTTTGCCAAACTGCGTCATCTGTGGCGTCGAAAAGACGTCCGGTTGTCGCTGAAAGGAAGGGTGTATAATGCCTGTGTGCTTTCCATTTTGCTTTATGGTTCGGAAACGTGGCCTGTTCACAAAGAAGACATCAACAGGCTTGCTGTGTTTGACCATCGTTGTCTCCGCGAATTGGCCCATATTAAGTGGACTGATCGCGTGAGCAATGTGGCAGTTCGCCGACGCGTGTTCCGGAACGCTCGGGATGCGCGATCAATTGGTCAGCTAATTACGTTGCACAGCTTGCGATGGTTGGGTCACGTACTCCGTATGTCATCTAATCGTTTACCGTACCGGGCATTATATGCTGAGGCCACCAACAGTTGGGTCAAACCACGTGGTGGTCAGGCAACAACGTGGTCACGAAATATGAAGACCTTGACTGCTCCATTGAGCAAAGTGGGTAGGTGTCGCCTGCCTGGATGGGGTCCTCGTGATCACTCAAACCGCTGGTTAGAGACACTATCCGAGATGGCGATGTGTCGCAGTCAATGGCGGACCTGTGTCCATACCATTTGTAATTCTTCCTGTTAGCCTTCTCTCATTAATTCTCAGCCTCCTCAGTAACTTTTTCTTCTAGGATATTCTACGTCACTGTTGAGGTGAACGGCGGCCCGAGCCACAGTACCTTTTGGTCAGGCTCATGGCTGTTATTATGATTATGATATATATGACAAGATCAGTCAGCCTTTCACCAGATAGGAGGTCCACACCCGGCATCTTATGATTGCCGCAGACAGTCCTCCATTATTTTGTCCATGACGAAATTGAACAAAAACGGTGAAAGAGGACAGCCTTGACGAACGCCGCTCCTGGTGCTGAAACTGTCAGACAGCTCACCGTAAACCCTAATGTGAGCCGAAGTATGAGAGTAAAGCGCCGACAGTATGTTCACATACTTGGTCGGTACACCCCTGCGTTTAAGTGACTCTAAAAGTGTAGATCGATTCGCCGAATCGAACACATCTTTATGGTCGGGAAATACGGCAATTGTTGACCGGCGGTACACATGACGCTGCTACAAAATTTGACGAAGGGTAAGAATGTGATTTACACACCCCCAGCCAGGATGAAACCCTGCCTGTTCTTCTCTAATGTTTAACTGCCGAACTGCAGTGAGTCGACGAAGTATAATGGATGCCAGAACCTTAGAAATGGCTGGGACCAAACTGATTCCCCTATGGTTTTCGCATGAGCTCCTGATACCTTTCTTGAATATAGGAACTATTATCGCGGAGGGATAGTCTCCGTCGCCCACACAAGTTGAAACTGCTGAGTTAAGGCCTCAACTAACACCTCTCCACATTCTTTAAAAAGTGCCGGCACAAGATCATCTGGACCGGCAGCCTTATTACGATTAAGAGCCGAGGTGCAATTGCGAACCTTAGTCTCAGTGGTGGCCGACCAAGGCGTTACGTCAGAAGTTTGTGGAGGCAGCAGGGTAGAAGCAGGAGGTCAGCTAAATTGACCCTCAAAGTGTTCCGCCCAACGTTCTAACCTCCTGGACTTATTATAAATTAGTGTGCCATCTACCTCGCTGATGGCTTCATGGACAGACGGTCGCCTGGGACCAGTGGCACGGATCAGCTTAAAGAGTTTGCCGGTGTTCCCTGAAGCAAAAGCGATCTCCATTTCCTTAACTTTTTCCAATAACTAAGCCTCACGATCAGTTTTTAGACTACGTTTCAGCTTCCTAGTTTCCGAGATACAGCAGACATCGATATAAAACGAGTCTAACGTTTGCGCAAGAGCGGCCCGTTGACCTATCTGTTTTACAGTGCAAACGTTGAAGGCACCTGTATTAATTCACATTCTAGGTCTAAGCAAGGGACGAGGGAGACATGAAGCTCAATGGCAAGAGATGGAACTTACCGGCTCAGTGTTACCACGGTTAGCTACATCTGTTATGGGACCTGTAGAGTAACTATTAGAAATGGAGGTCGCGAGGGGCCTGAGAACGAAATTTGATGGGACCGTGGGGGAGGGGCCAGCAGTAGCATGTTTTCGTCTATCTACCCTACTGTATGCAGCGGATAGGGCGACCCGGTTTATACTGCGATATGGCCGATGCAGTATGGAATTACTTGTGCTGTGACTGTTCATGGTTGTGTGTGGGCTGAGATACTGCCAGGGCGCCCAGACCTAGACAGGAGAACGATTAGGGTTCTCAACCAAAACCTTTGGCTCGAAAGCCTTTACCGCAAAGCAGCGGGTGGGTGGCAGTGCACCAGAACTGGTACATTTTTCGGAAAAGATGCTAACCTTCTTCCAACCCTCAACCTGGAGGACTAGAACACTGGTTTGTCACACCTCTACCTATTGACCTGCCTGGCATGAGTGACTATGGGTATGGTGGCCACACCGTCCAGTTTAGCCCAACAGGTCATCGAGATGCGCAAGCCGTCACACCGCGTCAAGGTCCAGTCTCGTTGTGACGGTTGTTGACGATTCTCGGCTCGAACCTAAGACTTGTTATCGGTAGCCCCCATCGCTACCGGTGGGACATTCCAAATAGTCATACTTTCAGTTAACTTACTTGATTGCGATACGGACATCCCCTAGGGCTTTACCCATGTGGCATTAGCGGACCAGTAGGCAGGCACTGTTTCCAATACCGGTGTACACCCTCGTCTGCTAGATTACGCAGCCTACGTTGATTCACTAGTACTCGTGTTTGACACACGAACTCACGCTCATAAGAGTTGGAGGAGGTCATGCAACGATTGAAACTTCGTTCTGCACTTTTGTGAGGCTTTGTTCTTAAGACCGGAGACGGCAATTTACTGCTCGCTTGTTTCCATCTTTTACTGATCTGAATGGCTGGAGACTCTTGAATGCTGTTGTATACGGTACGTTAATAGTTAAAGCTTAAATCGTGATGACTTCTTTTATCTCCGACTATATTTACGGTTTTGACGCCAATTCTTGAGTCCGCTAGTTTTAGGCTGATATCTAGAAAGAATCTTACAAATTATCTACCTACTTTGGGTAGTGTCACCTCGTCAACCTGTAAGCATTGTTGACAAAATGTCCAGGAAGGTAGTGAAATCATGTATTGTATTCATTAACCCACGTCGACTCACTGCAGCTCAAGAGGGGAAAATTAAGGAAAATCAGGCAGCACTTCGTCGTGGGCGAGGATGTATTGGTCAAATTGTTATCTTCCGAGACAGTGTCATACTTACCTCCAGCCAACAATCGCCTTATATCTCCACTATAAAGGTGTGTTCGATTCAGTGGATTGATCTACACTTTTGAAATAGCTTAAACACAGGGGTTTACTAAGTAGGTATATGAACATATTGTCGGCGCTTTATTCCTATACTTAGGTACAGTTTAGGGTTTGCAGTGAATTATCCGACAATTCTAACATCAGGCGCGGCATACCTCAAAGTTGTCCAGTTTCACCATTTCTGTTTAATTTCATCATGAACTGTCTGTGGTACTCACAAAACGCTGACGTGGATCTCCTACCTAGTCGAGACTGACTGATCTTGATTATGCTGACGACAAGATGTTCTTGTTCAACAATTGCCAGTGTGATTACGTAGACTTAATGTTACATAATGACGTTATGTATGTTGTTGCTTGGTTTGTGTACTTGGGAAGCTACATCAGCGTTGACCGTGGATGTGTAGGGTATGAAATATAAACATGTATCTCTAAGGCAAGGACGGTGCTCAATAATTTAGGACATCTCGCGCGACAGAGGGACTTCTCTCTGAAGCTTAATGGTCGCGTATATAAGGCGACAGTGCGGGCTATATTGCTTTACGGCGGTGAAGCTTAGCCGATCAGAGTAGAAGACATGAACCGTCTTCAGATATGTGACCACTGATTTCTGCATCAAGTGGCACCAACGAGTAAATACCGAGGAGTTTAGAGAGCGGGTATTTGGCAGTGATTGTCGAACGAGTTCTTTCGATCAGTTCTTACGTTTGCGGAATTAGATGGTTAGGCTGTATACTGTGGATGCCAGCTAATTGTCTGCGACACCGCACACTCTTTCTCGATGCTGCGGCCGACTGGCGTAAGGTGCAAGATGGATAGATGGTGATTTGCCAAAAAGAATAGAATTCATTCACTGTAGGTGGGGTTCGTCCCCCGGGATGAGGACCTTATGATCCACAGAATCGGCGGCTTGAGACGTTACGTGAGGTGTCAGCCAATCGGGCTCAGTGGCGTGATTTGAAACTGTAATTGGGTAACTGATAACAAGCACGCCGTCCATAACCTCTATTGACCGTTTTCCTGACTAACCCCAGTTATTGTTTTCATATTTATTGTGTTGTAGTTGGCTTGATAATCAAACACAAAAACCAAGTCTTGTTCGCTACTTTGTCGTTCTCAATGTTGTCGTATTTGGGTCAATTTTTCTCTGGAGTGTGCAATTTATGGCGCGGGCCTGTGAAAGCCCTAAGGAAATTGTTAAACCCAACGAACCGTGCGGAAGTAGAACACCAAGCTTGAGAGCGTACACTGGATTTCTGCCACTCAGTACGTGACCAAAAAGAACGTGACGTTAGCCACAAATGCGACCAGTCGGAAAGCGGAAACCTATTGATCCCAGTTTAGCCAGACCATCAATTGGCGGTTAAAACGAATAAATGTAGACAGGTGATTGGGTACAAGTATATCGGCCATCTGCAACAGTGGGAGCACCTCTGTAACAGAAGCTGCCTTGTTGATGACGCCTCACTTTGTTTGCACGTTATAGGCAACTTACTGTTGATTGTTTGGATGCAGATGTAATTATTTTCAGTAGTTAGGTCAACTCTCCCTTCTGTTTTTTCTTCCTGTACAGGGTTTGCTTTTTTCTTCATGATGGTAAGGCAGCTAAGCATTAGTGAGGACCACTGATGTATTGCATTCTGTAATGATGATGATGATGATAATGTCGATTAACGGCAGAGTTTACAACGCATATATGCATTCAGCTTTGCTCTATTGATCAGAGACCTGACTCATTCGTGCAGAACATGCACATAGACTCTCGTTATTTGATCTCCATTGTCTCCGCCAGTTATCCTGTATCAAATGGGTGGGATTTGTGAGCAACGTGACAGTCCATCTACGCGTGCTTGGGGAATGTGCAAGTTCGCGGCCGATAACTGAAACAGTGAAAATGCTCAGTCGTCGAATATATGTCCGTGGAGCGTTTGCCGCACCGTGCATTCTTCATTGTGATTGTCGATGATTGGTAAAATCGGGAGTCAGCCAAGCGGTGACGTGGTCACGGGCTATGAAAGCTTTGACCATGGTCAGCAGGTGTCATCTATCTGGTTGGACAGTTCGCGATCATCCACACCGTTAGTTGGAAACATTCTCTAACGTGACATTGTTTTGCAGTCACTGGCAGGGCTTTATCCTCAAAATTGTTGACTCCTTTGTTCCGTTAAACTCAGTTGTTTTCAGATTACTAATGAGTTGAACATTATCCACATTTGGTCGCGGTCTTGTTGTTCGGATAGACTTTCTAGCCAGTCTCTTCCGAAAAGGGGTACTAGACCTTGGGTTTCGTCCTTGTTAGAGCTCGTCAGTAACACATATCCTTGTTTGTTTGCTTCCCCTCCTCTTCGCTGTACATTCGTATTTATTTGTTACTGTGCTACTCTGTGGACCGTTGTTGGGATCAACGGCAACCCGGACGTTGTATTCACAGGTATAACTTAAAGCTTAAAATGGTGATTACGATATGAGCTTGCGGTAGCTCAGTGATAACAACGTCCACCCACTAATCACACAGTCTTCACTTTCAACTAACTTACCACCATCGCATCTATCCAGCTTTGGGCAGCCTGGTAGTATTCATCCCGAGCGTGACCTTATGTGCCACATAGTAGCGAATACCTTATACTGCAAAAGCGAGAAAATTTAGTTTAGCTTCATTTGCGTTAGAATGTACATGGATGTCGTCGTTTTCACCTAGGTATGAACGTTTCTCGTTTGATTGTCATGCATTTTCGTCATCTCACAATCCTAGTTGACCTAAATTGCAGCCCATCTGTTTCAATTTTGCGTCTGCGATTATTGTTTTCACTAGTACATTTTGCCACTGTTTAAGTGACAGTTCTGCTTCCCAACCTGTCCACTCCTAAGTGGAACTCAGTAGTGCTGAACAGTCTCACGCTTGCGGTGCAAACAGTGCTAGTTAAAGCATATAAACTACAATGGGCATATGTAATGTGTTCTCATCACTCACGTGAAAACTGTTCTGGACCTACCACACACGTTTCCCATCAGTTTGAAGACAGGCTTTTGCAGTTGATTTTCACCGAAGAGAGTCTTCTGTCCGCATCAATATTCGCTGCTGTATTTTTGCCAACTTCCTATTTTAAGCATGTTTGCTAAACCCTGAACAACTTTTCAAAACACAAAACGATTTGTTTTGGATACATATTCGAAATAAGATGACGATAAGTTCTAACCTTACAACTATGTTGGCATGAGCATCGCACTGAGTTGTAAGGCAGGACAAAGTTTGCTCGATTGTCACCTGTTTATCGCTAAACTTAGTACTTCGGTCAACATCTGTCAACACGGACCAGAAGGACCCCGTTTATTTGTCATCTGCATGTATCTCAACAGACACTCGTTGAGAGACTGTTAAGTACTCCTTTTACGATGCCCTCTTTGACCTTCTGATTCAGACTCGGACACCGTTGTACATGCTGACGGTTTGAACGCACTACTTGATCTTTTCACTCTCTGTTCTGTGTCCGAGAGCGACGCACTGACAACGGTGGTCGGCTGTTGCCATTATGTGCATCTTACGGACTCTGCTGGTCGATTTGCGCATTTCACTGCAAAATGAGACATCGCATCACATTGAGACCGCCCTATGCAAATCAACCATTGACGTAAACAGACGATGTCGCCGTTAGTTCCGGTAGCGCTATTAGAGATTGTCTTTCATTTTGTAATAGCCATCTTGATTAATATTATGCCGCTGCTCATACTCCGCCTGCTTAATCGTTTGCTCGGAAATCGTGTGCCTCTAAACGTGACATTCGGAATTCAACTACAATGGTATACGAAAACGTTTATCAAGTAGTATCGACAGTCAAACTGTTTAGACCGCATAATCATCACCAAAGACAAGCAATGCACCTATGGTTCACATCGATGCTTAGTTACTATGAAGCATGCTCTGGTTAAGAAAAAGAAGGGGAATAGATGTGTTCTAGGGATGTGTTTACGTAAGGAACGTAAAGCTTAATTGACCGAGCGACCTAAAAATATATATAAAAAAGCATTTATATCGAAGGGTAGCCGAGTGCTGTTTTCCCTGGTTCGTAGTTGCACTAGCGATCAATAAGGTGTTAGTGAGACTACATAAGAAAAAGATAGTTCACGAATCCCAAGTGTGTCGTGGTGATTTGACGGTTGCGCTAAGCACCTTGAGGAACAGTACGACTAATCTCAAGCAGTTCGTTCACCTATGAATGACGATGACAGTGTACTTGATTGTGACATTTCCGACTATCCTCCATCGGAAGCCGAATTGACGTTGGACCTCAAACTAATGTAACATCTCTATTTTATCAAAGATGCTCACAGGTCCCATAATGTAGCGGCCTTCAAAACAGAGAGCCAACTGCGAGAAGAACAGTCGAGTTTCCAGCCCGGTTACGGATGTACCAACAATATCATCGTCTTGCGATAGACACAGAAGAATCGATGCTTCATGTGCCAGCCACCAATAGTGGAAACACATGTGTGTTTATGATCTTTGTACTTTAATATCTATGTGCCTGCTTACATTGTCCGCTTCACTCGCCAACCGACGTTAGTGGTTACATTTCTCAGCGATTCATGATTCATGAACAAGTTATTCACATTCCTAGTTCATGTGTTGAAAGATGTTAGTAGTGCCGTGCAGGCTTATGTTAACGTAATTCGCTTTTTTTCCGTGTCTTTCCTCGCTTGGTCAGCGGATTAGCGTATTTATGCTTACCATATTGAATAAAGTGATCATCATCACCATCACAGACAGCAATACATCAGTGGTTCACACTGATGGTTAACTGCCACACAATCACGAACGGAAAAAAGAAACCTGTATAGGAAGAGAAGAAAAAAGAAGGGGAGGGGACCTAACCACTAAAAATAGCTACGTTTACATTCAAACATACAACATCAAGGCGCCTACACCTTACAAACAAACAACCGGGCTGTAAGTGAAAGTAAGGCGCCATCAGCAAGACAGCTTCCTTATGGCTTTCACTGCCCCGCTTTATTAAGTGCACTCACTTCACAGACAACTTGGCCAAACGACGACAACATTCACGCCACTGAGCTCGGTTAGCCGTCATCTCACCTAAAGTCTCAAGCCACCGACTCTGTGAGTCGCGAGGGTCCCAGTCCGGGAGACGAACCCGATTTATAGTGACCAACCCCTTCGTGAACGATTTCATTTGTCTACGCCAGGTCATCATCCATCCACCTCACACCTTGCGCCAGTGGGCCGCAGCGTCGTCAGAGTGCTCATTTTGGCAAACGACTAACTGGCATCCTTAGTACATGACTTAACCATCTAAGTATGTGCAAGTGTAAGGACCGAACGAAAGAACTCGTCTGACGATCAGTGCCAAACACCCGCTTCTTAACTTCCTCGTTACTTCCGCGTTAGTGCCACCCGATACTTGATGGACTACTAGTTTAAGTTCGTGTTTTTTTACGATTCGTTTATTGTGATAATACAGTTTGTTTGTAGCATAATCTCTCAAGAAACGGAAGTTAGTTACTGATATGGAGGCATATACGTTTCGTCACTTTGTTTCCTTTCACTCGGATATCGTGTGTAAGGAACTCATTTATAAAGTCAGTGAGCATCCCAGAGGACACGTACTATGTAACATGAAACTCCTAGTGATATTGGTTAGAATAACCGAATTTAAACCTAAGTTTTGTTAAAAATGGCCAGTGAGCGTACTGGCCTTTTATCTTGAGGTATAATTTAGTCGAAAATGTGAAGGCAGTTTCTGACTCCGTAAGTGTAACGGTTAGTCATCGCGATGAAGATCTGTGAATTGTTTACGTTAATAGTTTGTTATGTTGGTTCAGTCCTCATGGGAATGATTAAATGCCCACTTTCTATGTGGAGGCGTTTAGTTGCTTTGGAGGAGGATGGAGTTGTTGGAGGACGTTACCGATGACGATTTGCTTTAGTCACAGGCATCGGCGCTTTTGATTACAAGTGGTACATTGCCGTGTTGACACAACGTTCCATCGTATACCAAATCCGTTAACCCAAAAGCAGTCTCATTCTGTAGAGAAATAACAAAATTCCAAGGAAAAAATGATTAACATTCGCGGATAAAACATATGGCCAAAACGTCTCCTTCGGGTAGACTGACCGCAGCGTCTCACCCCAGTAGCGACTTCAGCATGCAGTGGTCGCAGGTTGTAACATTCGTTTCTTCGAGACCACGAATTCACCGTATCACTGAGTAGTAATCATATTCCGTACCACTCACGCAAACGAACTGATCGGTTGTCAGTATCCGCACTTCGAGAGTCACTATTTGGCGCCACTCAATTTCCACATCCCGATAGTTTCAGCCTAGTATTTGCTCACTAATCGGTTGCCAGAACGTGGGTACTGACAACTGATTTTCTATTTTGCGTGATTACCCCAGTCATGTGAGCGATGTGGAATGTGGTTTTCACCATTTCCAAGGCGATTACCATTTTAATGGTTAAAAAAATTTGAACTCCATGCATGCTGCCACGTGAGGTATTCGACAAAAAACGCGTCCAAGACAATGAGTTGAAGGGGCTTGACCTGTTTGCTAGTGCATATTTCCGAACGTTCGGAATACGTGATCAATTGGCCAACTAATCACGTTGTGGAGTTGACGATGACCGGGTCACATGCTTCCCGTGACGACTGAGCGTTTCCCGCATTGAGTGTCACACACAGGTCGCCAACAGTTGAATAAAGTCCCGTGGCGGTCAAACAACGACGTGGCTACTGAATTCCAGGACGTGGAGAATTCCGTCGAATGAACCGAGTACGTGTCACCCACGCGGTTGGAGACTCAATGATCACACATCACAAGTTGGAAACACTGTTCAAGATGGCAGCTTGCCGCAGTCAATGGTGTGCCTGCATCCACAATATTTCTATTTCGTCTGTTTAGCTTCGTTTTATCCCTTTTTGATTTTTTTGTTAAGTATTTTCTCGTAGAATGTTTTACGTCACTATTGCGTTAGGCAGCGGCTCGAACCATATCACTTTCTGGTTAAGTTCATGGCTGTTGTGAATGGATCAGTATATGCATACACAATTTATAAGGAAGTGTACGCCTTTTGAAAGCTAGGTTCGCTGGCATGATCATCCTATACACCCATGTTAAGGCAAGCATACTTTGCATGTGCCACTCACAACTGCTCTGTGCATACTGTTGTTAGCTGTGGGTACGACTTCCCCCACTAAACTAACATTCAAACCGCTTTCGTAATTCCTCAAGCGTTTAGCTATTAGTTTGGTAAGTACGTCACCCGCTACATTCTGAAGTCCACTAGCTCAACATATTTAATAGGTTAAGTATTTTCGCTATCGTGTTGGGAAAATCATGAGAACAGCAAAGTGGTCAACAGGACTCATCTTATGAGTTTGGCCATCGGGCCAACTAGAAATGCAATGTCCGTGCCCGCGGCCTCAACTATCATCACGTAATCGATGTTTCTAGTCGTCAATCTGGCTGTGTTTTTAACCGACTTTAATTATACTAATCTTATATATGTATGTAATTTAGGAAGAGCAACGTAAGTATTATGTTGTGAGTAGGGAAGCTAAAAGAAAAATACAAAACAGAATACAAGGGATGCGCTGGTTGTCCTTTTTTCTTCACTTTTTCAACCTCGTATCGTTTTATTATACTCACTGCATCATATTCTGGTCAGTCCTCGTTACGTGTTTCGAATGGTGTGCATGTATATCGAACAACGTACGTAAATCATGCCATCTCAAAGTACTAACTGAATTAGAGCAATTGAAATCATGATTGATTTAACCAGTCCGTTTGTCGGCCTATGACAGAAACAGGTCACTGCGTTATGCTCACTGTGATGAGCTTGAATGGTGACCTACTTAACATCTGGTTCGTTTGAACGTTTTACTGTGGATCCTCAACTACATATGGTTGTCTGACCCCAAGTTTCCTTCAAGTAGATTATCGTCTCGAAATTATGCAGCGGTGTATCAACTGTTGATGCTTTTTCTCGTCCAAAGCTAACAGCTCAAATACGTAATATAGCAGTTGTATGATAGGTGATGTTCTTTGTCTGTTACTTAACTCCTTCGTCCGATATTCTCTATCCATTTGTTTCCGCAGCACATAAGGTTCACTTGGAAGTTGCCCGCGTAGTCAGTTTGTCTATCTTCACACCCTGTCATATATTATGTTTATGTTTCCGGTTAAACACCACTAAGGTTGTCTATCTTCACACCTGTTACCTTTCGGATTTTCCTCCCGGGAACCTGGAACATTTCTGTTTTTTTCACATTTGTCATGCGTAATAGCTAGGTATACTTTACGATCTATCTTCTTGATCGACGCAAACCTTCGTATCTTAATAAGCCCGTTGTTGACCATGTCTATTGTGCGATGGCTGATCTTTTGGCATATTAACTTCCAACCTGAATTATATTCGTAGTTCGTGATACTCGGTGGCTGACTCATTCAATTTTTCTGAGATGTGTTACTTATTATTGGTTGGGAGTTTTGATCGGTACAGGCTGTACAACAGGCTTATCCTGTTCGGTTGCCTTCATCGAACTGAGACATTGGACACACCCCTGTTCCTGATTATTGCGTATTCCCCCCTGGGTGGAACAGTATATACTGGTTTTAGCGCTTCTGTTCGTAGCGAAACTTGCGACAACTCAATCTGAATGCAAAAGATGCTATTTAGTGTGTGAACTATATTCTCCATACATGTTCCCGTGTCCTTGCCAAACTTACGTATTCTTTCATTCTTGTCTTTCCAGTGGGTGGATCACCGGACTTACAGTCGTCAAAACCAATCCAGCTATCGGTGTTATAACCTTGTTGATCGCGTGCCTATTTACTGTACTCACGGTTTTAGGTGCCATGTATCTTATTCGAGTAAGTCCTGAACTGTTATAGATAACCTTTGGGATCAACTTATTCATGATATTATTTTTTGCTGACATTCGGGTTTGTTTTTATTGTGGTTCATAGCTTGTTAGCACTGCGTTCTGGTGCACCGTGTGCACGGATGTTATTTGAATAGAACTGCAGATCGCTGCTGCGTGTCGACTTAAATAGGCAAAAAAACATTTTTTTTGATTATATCACATCTGGGAATATGGAATTTGTTTGAGGCAACGCTGCATCAGTGCTGTCGGCTTCGTCTTTCAATGTAGACAGTACTAACGTGTATTCCAAATTTATCTCGCTTTATTTTCTTTGTGGAAAATCGTTCTTTCCCTAAAACCATTTGCTCTTTCTGAAGATCATTTCGCAAAATATCTCATAATTTTAGCTTTTCGCTTCTCCGTGGTTAAAAGTTGTTTTTACCACCTCATTCTCAGTGCGCCGCTGATTCGTAACCCGACGTTTTGCTGAGCCGTTTTTTACCAGTCAGCTCAAGATCCAGCGCCTGTATTTTGTCCTTGGTTTAGGTACCAGTGCACAAGTATACCAGGAACCATCCTATTTATCTGTTATCTTGGTGAAATAACGGGATGGGCCCAGTTATCTTGCATATCTTCTTCGACAATACTAATAAGACGATTTCCTTCCCCTCATGCATGCTAACCTCGGCAGGGCATTGAGGTTGAACAGAAAATGCCCTCGATAACCATTTTCGCGACGTTTTTTCTCAGATATCTTATATTACTACTGGGGTGAGCGGCGGCTCGAGCCACCGCATGTTTCGACCATGCTCAGGGCCATTGTGATGGTGGTGATGTAAGTGGACCTTATCAGGTGTTACGGCGAGGCGGCTACTTGCCAATGATTTATTTGTCCGGTGTTCATCGGTCGCGTCAACATTCCGGCCTCTTTGCGACTCGCTGTTCTACAACATTTTTACTTTGGTCATCCCGTCACCATCAGGTTGAATGCAGTCGCACGCGGATGTGCATTCTGGCCAGGCATGAATTGTCAACCCCAGGGATTGACGAGACAGCTCGGCATTCATTCCTTCCCTCACACATCTTACTCGCAGGTACAATGGCTTGGATTGACGTTAGACCTGACAGTTGTCTATCAATTCGCAGATTAATAAGCGTTGTATTGAATGTTACACTGCCATGTCTGAAAGGATGTCCACCCGACGGGTTGTGGTGCTCAGTCCATAGGAATGAGATAATTAGATTGCGTGCAAAACTCATTACCTTCATCCGAACTTGTCGCACTTTTACGGACAACCACGGTCAGAACTAACAATCACACGGAGTAAATACGATAATTGTCATCTCACTAGCCATCATTTACATGGTCCGTGACGAATGTCGGTCATTCATCCGATCATTACCTCTTACTCGACCCGGTTTTTGACTTTGATTAACAGGCCTGACCTAATACAATTCTGTCGAGCCCAACGGGATAATTGACAGAGACCGATGAATTTAGGAACCGTTTCATATCCGGAGTGCGAAGTAATGATTGTCGACTCCGTCTCCGGAAGTTGGTCGCATGATTGCGCGTATTGTATTTAGTGTAGGCGAATCAGGCCATACCGACGATAGGAAGTGGTGCTGGCGACTCACTCCATGCGACTGTTATTATCTGGTCGGGTAAATTAAAAGCTAGTCGGCCTCCCCCGACTACAAAAACACTACTACACCATGTACCCCCAATATTTCTCTGCTAGCCTTACGGCTTTTTCAAGCTGACAATACCCCGTCAGCCGATTATTTCAAATTGTCCTCTATTTTGATCCACCCGAACGCTCGATATTATTTGTACCCACTATCCTCGAGATCATTTTAACCAAATGGTCCCCAGGACTACAGGATTGTAAACGCATTCGGGGGGCATGGGAACAAACAAAACAAAAACATGTGGAACGTGTTAACGGCACACCAACAAACTTCGGTGCTGCAGACTTCACTAAAGGTCGTCATCATGAACAGAGATTGGATTGTAACGGTGGTTCATGCCGATGCCTAACCATCACACAACCATGAAGAAAAGAACGGGCAAAAACGCAAAAGAAATGGAGGTAACCTAACTATTAAAACCAATTATTGATGAGTAGTCGGGGATTTGGTTTATTTCAATTTGAACATCACCCACAATTCATCGCAGCTGTCGCACTCCCACAGACTATCCAGTCGGCCCCTTTCGAAAAGAAGCACTAGACTCGAGTTTCGCTCTCATTAGAGCTCGTCAGTAGTGCATATCATCGCCACTGCCGG
>JTDE01001089.1:0-28150 GCA_014338405.1 Paragonimus skrjabini miyazakii
GATTCCCACCTGTGTCCTAGCGGCACATGTTTCCTAGCCGCACAGTTGTAACAGGTAAGCCAGACGTTTTGGCTTCGTGTACCCGTTACACTCGTAAACCAACTATGAACAACGTGGAGACACCGGGGGACAGCGTTCTTCTGAAGTAATTGTTCATAGTTGGTTTACGAGTGTAACGGGTACACGAAGCCAAAACGTCTGGCTTACCTGTTACAACTGTGCGGCTAGGAAACATGTGCCGCTAGGACACAGGTGGGAATCAAGTTTTCCTCTGTACTCAGTGAAACATACTCCGGACAGCCGAAAGTTTTGTTTGGTTGGTGGAATAATTCGTTGTCAAATAGGGTGGAGCGAGGATATGTTCTTGTTCTCTCTCCCTTTAAGTGTTCCCGATTGGTGTACATGACTCATTTGTGGTCACACATTGTGCTACATCCTTCACATCTTTCGCTTGGGTTCTTCTATGCACGTTTGTACGTCCGTGTGTACCCAAGATTTCAACGTTTCTGATTAGTGTACATGGTCCCTTTGGGTACGCACATAGCGTTGATATTGCCGTTGACGTTGAAGTATGGAAAACATCCCGCTTGACCGATGGCTATTTCTCAAACGCTGGAAGATGAGTGTAAAACAGGTATCCAAAGAATGCATGCGCCAATGCGTCTCCTATGATCATTAGACAAGTGTTTGGTTGATCGGATGTAGTGCAAAAAGCCATATCGAACTTCGGAGCTTTAAAGCTCCGCTTCAACTGCATCCGAATTTTGGAGATGTCGTGGAAACACGATATTACTGAAATGTTCCTGAAACAAAATAGATAACTCGATAGTGTTGACATTCGTGCTTTCGATTAGGGAGAAGGCGGTCTTCCGACGTATACTGCATATACATTGCGTGTGCGTACCAAGGACAACCAGTGGAGTGGGGAGACACATGACAATCCCACACGGTGCACGAGGTTGACGGGATGTGTTAGATATCACACGGATGACGTGGTTTCCTATTACCATGTACACAGGTAGGGACAGGTAATCATGTATCTGTGAAGGATAACCGGAAGTCCACATATTCAGATAGATATAAAAAATGGACGTAAGTACGTATTGATTACCATTAGAGAAACAGGCGCATTTACATTTGTTTGTGAATGTACATGCATGTACTGATATATAATAAATGTGCAGTATACCTCGAAAGAACGCATTCTCCCTAATCGAAAGTATAAGTGTGAACGCTATCGAGTTATCTACTTTGTTTCAGGAACATTTCAGTAATATCGTGTCTGCACGACACCTGCAAAATTCGGGTGCAGTTGGAGAGGAGCTTCAACGTACCGAAGTTCGATATGGCTTTTACACTGTATCCAATCAACTAAACACTTGTTTGGTTATCATAGGAGACGCATTGATGCATTTTTGCGTTCATCTTCCAGCGATTAAAAGATAGCCATCAGCCAAGCGGGATGCTTTCCACATTTCAACGTCAAACGCAATATCAACGGAGCATCTTGCGTCACAAAATTCGTCATGTTGCACATTCATCCGTACAACGTGATTGCTACTAAATACTAATCATCAAGGTGTCGCGTTACCACAAAGGAAATCGAGGAAGTTTAACCGTTGCTGCTCAACGGCACTGTATCGTTCAACATTATCCAATACCTCCGCCAGCACTTCGACGAAAAGATAACGATGAAGGATGTGTGCAACCTTTGAGTGTGATTGCTTGTAAAAAAAAACAACGATGGCTACCTTGGCCGTTTACATGCAAAACTTAACGCAACGGATAAGTGCTACTTTGGCACAGATTATGATAGCCGTTTAATGCATTTTGTGTTCATAAGTAATGAACATGTAGAATGATGTCGGTGCTACCCCGATGTTATCAGCGTGGACGCCACTTACAAGAGTTGTAAGGAATGGCGCAATTTGGTCGTTTGAGTAGTTGTATATACTGGCGGAGTGATTTGCCCGCGTGCTTTGGCTGGCTTGCAACTGAAACAACAATAGCCATTGCTACGCTTCTGCGCCAATTTGTCATCTTCATGGGACCAGCGAAGACAAAGACAGTGATCATGGACGACAGTGCAGGCAAGTGAGTATGCGCTGGACCCTCATCCATTAACAGTCTAAAACGCCTTACATGAAAAGCTATCGAAACGTAGTCCTAACAGGTATCAGGCTAAAAATCAGTGTGGTTTGGGAACAAACTGTATATTTCCCGCAATGTTTGGAAATATGATAAGTAGTTAGCTCTAGCCTAGTCTGGGACCAACGGCAGCAACCAAGAAGATAAAGAAAAGAAGCGCGAAATGGGTAGCATTCAGAAGCGCGCCAAGCGACAAGTGTGTGCAACATTCGAGTGCGCTAAACAACGCCTAAAAGGTCCGAGTTAAACTACCTTGAAGAATGGGGTAGTAGATTAGTCTTTAGGAAAAGAGCAAGCATTTGCTGCATGTAATCAGTTGTAACATTGAAGAAAATGGCACTGAGTTAATCTCAGGCCCACTGTAGCAGACGTACACAGACTCATGTGTACAGAACAAACAGGCGGGAAAATACAGTTGCAGTTGGGATCCTTAGATAAGCCACACGACTACTGGTCATTACACCACACAATCAGAAATTACACAGCAGTCGTCGAACCTCCAAATAGTCTTTCAATAAGCGATTAATGATTGCTATGCTGACACTTAACCGCTTATTGGACCATCACTTTGGTTGCGCGCTCAGGCGTTTGATCCAAAGCCGAGAAGTAAAACGACACGCGGCAACACCGTTTATTGGAAGAGCTAGATAAAATTAGGCTGCGGAGGCTCTAACTTTATAGGACGAAACGATTACCGTAACTGGCCGACAGATACAGAGAAAATTAAGTGAAACAGTAATATTTGGCAGTCAGGGTATCGGAGCAAATTGCGTTAAAAGGGGCATCAGAAGCAACGCGGATAAACGCGGTCCGGATAGGGCAAAGGCGTTCAACCGCACACCTGCAATCCGTTTGGCTGAGTATACCGTACGACCACCCACGACCGTACCATCTGAGCTGGGCTGACAGATCGGTGTGGCTTGATGCGTCCTGGCTGGTTTTTAAGAGATGCGCCTCTTAACACCGCTAGAAATACGCTGTGGTGTTAACTGTTATGCGGACCACTGACTCGTTTTTCTATAGTGAGTACCTGATGACCAGGCTCACTGATAGATCGAAAAAATGGACCAACTGCTCCAACCCGAAAGTTCCAACTTTCGACAGGCTGGGCAACAACTTCGTGAAAGCCACCCATCATTCGATCAAGCGACACAATTCTAACGCCCAGGTAAGAATCTGGCAGGCCGTCGAACGCACAACAGCCATCTTTGACCACATTATCAATGACTGCCAACCACTGTTTGTGTCTGCGCACCGCTCTTACCCGCACACCAATAATCGTGCAGATTACGCGGAGTTAAGTAGTAGTTCGGTCTCAAAGGCCGTTTAGCTTATATCCAAATACTTTGCCGACGAAAGCTACCTGAATTTCATCGCTTCTCAGAAGGGGATTTCTGTGATGGACAGCAACCACATGCACAGCGTCAATCCGACTATCTGGGATTGCAACTTTCCTTTCGCACTGGGGTGTCTTCTGCCATGCGGGCACTCCCTGCGTATACACCATTCGTTCGGCGGCGACCTTGAAGGGTTCTCCGTTGTTCTTCGATAGGCCATAAGTTTCAATGAAATTTTTGAAATCCCTGCCGTCAATTGTGACGCGCCAAAGAAAACCTACGTCAAATCCTGCGAGATGGCAGCATTTACCGAGCTAGAAATAATGGCGGAGAGGCAACTGGATGATACAACCTTCAACCAGCTGTTAGAAAAACTGCGTGAATTTCTGAGCATTTGTGGCCACCATACTTCTTTACGAGTTTGAGCAGGTGCTCAGATTCCACCCTGGTGAGGTTGAGTTTATAGGCAGCCAACCGGCGAGGTCCTGTGGAGATTGGCGTTCCCTTAATGCAACTGTTGTATGTTACTTTGTAAGTCTCTTTTGGGTTGTCGTTTGATGCGCGTACGGTCTGCAGGAACTCAGTAAAGAATTGTTCGCGGGCTGCAGGTTGGTATATACGGGTGTAACGGCCGCAGCTGTCGAATGCATGTCGAGTATGCTTAGCCTAATGCTGGAATCTAATAACATACGGCGTCTCGTATCGACCGAAATATCGATGTGATAAGAAAAATCGGTGCTGATTATGACAAAAGGTACCGCGGCAATTATAATCACCCCGCACACTGTTCGCCGGAGGCCCGAATTAAAAGTTAAAGAACAATGCTCTACGTGATTATAAGGGTGCCATTTACAGCATGGAGTTGTAAACTGCACTCGTTTGGTACCTAGCCTTTTGTAGACGGAAAAACACTAATCTGCGCCCTGGTGACAACCGGGAGTAAGCTTACAGTTTCTGCATTACAAAAATTAGTCGACAGGGACAGTCAGCGCCTACAGCATTGTTTATCGTTAACGGTCGGCTGCTGAGTTTGCATTGTTTTGATGCGTAGTTGCAGGGTTTAGTGCACTGCTTGACCCATCTACCGAAGCTGTCCTGATACTTCGGTATGTGTCACCCAAATTATATATTAGGTCAGATACTGTTAGGACGCCCACTCTGTTATCGTCCCAAGCCGTCTACATCGTGAGAAAGAAGAAAAATGATTGACTCAGTCTTAATTAGCGGAACTGTTCAAATCGGTCGAGACTTTTTATACCGCTATGTTCATTAGGGACCTTAGCTCTTTTTATCGGTAACTGTTCTCTTTGATGTCTTGAGAATGTTTGGTTTTTACGCGCCCTATAAATACTTCGCAATTGTCGCCTTTGTTGCACACACGCTGGAGCGGAAAAAGCGGTTTCCATTGTACGCGACTTTTGGTTTGTCTGGACAGCAAATCGCGGGACAGTTGCGGTACTATTCGAGACCGAGACTTTCCATGTTAATTATTACTGGAACGAGAATCTGATTTGTATCAAGCGCACCACTATATCGAGAACGAACCAGCGTATCGTTTAGGAGGGTTTACAACAAAAACCTAAGGAACGGCTTGAGGAAATTTTCTTCAAGCCGTGTCGCCTAACTGCAAATTCTGTTGCTAGAGGCTCAACGCTTGTTAGGTCACCTTTTGAGGTGAGCAAGTTGTCTGAACGGCGCGTGCCTAAGGTCAGATGTGGAGTAAAATGTGGCATACTGAAGCAACCAAACAGTGGTTGAAAACTATCTATTTCTTGATCAGCAATCTTCGCTGTCTCGGCAAGAGTTTGTGAAAAACTAACGGAAATTAATGCTTGCACTGCTACCGGCTACGTTTCAAGCCAGAATTCCCAAAGGAGAGATTAATCTATGTTAGAGTTGTCGACGAGTTGTTCCATCGCTGCTAGAAATGTTGTAGGACATTTGTCGTCTATCCTTAGGTGGTGGAGAACTGGTTGCGGTCGGATCTTTTCAAATTGACCATTTTAAGGTTTGTACATATGCCCTGCTGGTTGGTTTGCTATATCATCACGAGGCTGCATGGCGACTTTACTTGGAAGTTTGGCCAGCAACTGATAGGATCTTGTTTGCTCGGACACGATTCCGTTTTTGAAAAATGTTGCCTTCAATAAACAACCCAAAGAATAATGTCGATTTATAAGACGAAGGGACCACTACAGCATTAATACCGAGGGATAGGCTCTCAACATGATTAGGCAGAATTTTAGACATTGAGTAGTGGTCAAATGGTTATGAGTTATCATCACCTCCTCGTGGAACCGAATTGAGAAAAGTCATAAACAAATATATGTTGAACATACACGAGCGGAGAAAAGCAGCTGCTGATGCGCACTTCAAGAAAAATAACAAATATGCAAAAGAACAAACTCACCAAGACGCAAGTGACGACCATAACGGGATGTTCGAACACAACAGGCTCACCAATTGTTGAACAGTTCAATAGGATGATACCCACTCAGGTTTCACTAACGAATATCGAACTACAAATGAAACCAGAACTCGGCGCGTTGACCCATGTGTATTGAACTGGACCCTGGAAAGTAGAGTATAACGAGAATGCATTTCAAGCTAACAAGGCACGGAGCGAGTAGTGATTTAAGCCCCGGGACTGAAGTAGCAAATTAATAGCTTGAATGAAACAAAAGTAGGTAAAAACGGAAGTCATCAAAAATGCACAATGATATGTGACTATAAAAAATATTTAGTATGAATGTTACGCACGTGCCACGTCTTTCATACACTTTTTAACAACATCTTTTGTACCATTTTATCACAACTTGACGCAACTTTCATACCACCGAATTTTCTAGAAGTTTCACATGGAAGGAAACCTATTCCGAAACATTGTTTTGTTGTATAAGACATGACTGGAGTTTGCACTACCTGACCACAAAACTAATCCTCTGACGATACTTGGCCTTACCTTTGAACAAGTGTTTAAATGTCTTTCATGGCCGATCACGCATTATGATCCTCATTGTATTTATATTTAAAATATTCAAGAAAGGCCTACACTTGTCTCAGTGTAAACTGAATAAAGAGTGATTCGTTGTAACGTCTCAAATGCACAATGGGATCCGTTATCAAACAAATAAATGTGCCGAAATGAGATTTCTCTGTTATTCACTTTGCACACAGTAAGCGCCGATCTTTTGTTTCTGCATTAACGATTCCGATGTCGTGGCTTTTGTTGTAAAGCCTCCTAAACGATACACTAGTTTGTCCTTGTTATCGTAATGCGCTTAGCAGAATTCGGATTCTCGTTCCGGTACTAATTAACACAAAAATCTCGGTCCCGAATAATACCGCAACTCTCCCGTGACTTTACTCCCAAGGCAAGCCAAAAGACGCATACAAAAAAACAGCTTTGTACCGCCCCAAAACGTGTGCAATAAAAGCGACAACTACAAAGTATTTATATGGCGCATAATTACCGAACCTTCCCAAGACATCAAAGAGAACAGTTGTCGAAAAAAAGAGTTAAGGTCACTAATGAGCATAGCGGCATAAAAGTCTGACGGGTAAAAACTGGCCAAGGTCACCTCTCGGCCACTCTGAGCAGGTCCGCTAACTAGGACAAAGTCAACCGTTTATTTTTCGCAAGAACGGAGGCGGTTTTTGAACGGAAAGGAATGGACGCCCTAGCAGCTTTCCACCTCTACGTATTGTTTGAATGAATTCAGTCAACAGTGCGCTTCCACTACAAGCTTTTATCCCTTCATTTTCGTTGTTGCAGCCTATGTTCAAGATACGTGTTGACCCCATGACCTGTGTCTGCGCAGTGGTACCATGGTTGTGACCAAAAGTCGGCTGGTCCCACAGTTAATTTGTTTTCGTGCAAGAGTGTGCGCAGCTGCCTCCTGTCTCTACTACATGCTGTTGATCACACTGGAGACATAGAATATATATATATATATATATATATATACAATACACCGTGTGGGGTTCTGCTTGGGTACAATGCTGGCGGTCGCGGACCAGTTGCAGGTAGCGTTAGGGTTTCGGGAACACCAGTGACTGGTATTACCGTAATTAAAATTATCAATTCCTATGATGAGCTTTAAGCCTAGTTCACGTTTCCTATTCCAGAGCACACTGTTCATTACAGCACAGGGAGACAAAAAGTTCGGCTTCATAACAAAATGTAAACTCTTGAAATAAACATGGCAGTATTAATAATGAAAGAACGTTAAACGACTGTTGATCAGAAGAAATTTGTGAATTGAAATTGTGTTACTGAAGTTTATTTGAGGCGTCCTCTTTAACTGTTTCTCAATGACGGTGGTAGCTTGGAATCCTCTCTCTCTTTCTTTTTCTATTTCTCCTATGATGATGAACATTCCAAATGGACTTGTACAAATTCACTTTTTCACAATAAGTCAAGTTTCAGGGATACGTTAGAACAAACACAATTCGCTTAATATACGAGCTACAAAGAAAACGTACTAGAACAAACGTAACAAGTACTTATCAATAATTCCAACCAATATTTGCCCATCAACTACTGCCTACCGCATGGTGACGGTGAATCCAAGTGAAAGTGTACAACTTCACCTTTGTGCAATAAACCAAGTTTTGAAAGTATATTACAATGTGATTTGAGTATACGGAGACATTAGACTACATTGGGCATATGAAGTCAGTTGTACGTCTACGGACATAGAATGAGTATGTTCTACAACAGTCTGGAAATTCCTTCACATTTCCTAAGCTATGTATTTTATCCCGTTATATCCGCATAAGCTTCCTTCTGTGTATTTTTCTGTACCACGAATTACTTATTTGTATGACCTTCCTTATACTTCAGGTTATTGGGAACTCTTTAAGATTCGTTGAAATGGGTGCAACACGTGAAATAACAGTTCAATGTTAGTAGTCCCGAATACCACATACGGTATTTGTGTAAACCTACTTAACGCCCAGCAAACCCTAATATGGACCGCGTGGTTTAAGCTCACGCCTTAGTTTATCCGATAAAGCCTGCTGGTAGATAAGGGAATTTTTAAGGGATGGAGCGTTCGACGTCGCAGTTGGTATGGTCTTTACTTTCTTGATGTTTTGAGGAGTTGGAAAAGGTTCAAGTAGTTAGTTTGGTTTTCTGAAGGCTCGAACAACTAGTTTGGTGTTGAAAGGTTCTGTGCTTAGATTATGACCGATTCTAGTATTTGTATATGGGCTTATATACGGATCAGAAAGCCCGGTAGATGACACCATGCAAGAGGGCTTGGGTGAGTTAGTCAGTTAAACTGAATGACAGGCCTCAAACACAACCAAGCGCTACCATACTAACGTGTAGGTGATCATAGTAACAGTATTTTCTTGAAGAGAGCGGGCAGAATGAAATTTGCGTTTAATGGTTATCCGTGACGTTAGATCAACAGCATAATGCCGCGGACTGTGAGAAAGGCTAGGTTTGCACTTTTTCACTTATGGAGGACCTTAACATCTAGGAAAAACGAAAATGCTTATTTCTGCTAGTTTGTTAGGCCTCACCAGAAGCGTTGAGTAAATGCGTGATCTTAAAAAAAGGAGATCTATCGAAAAGGTACACAGACAGTCAGCTACCGACCAGTAAGCTAAGCTTGCGTGCTATGTAAAGCAACAGAGCGCGCAATAGGCCGTTTTCTCCAGAAGCACTCACTAAGAAGCAGTATAGATTCAGAGATGACGGTCATGTTTGACGAACCTCTAAGTTTCTAGACAGAAATGAGTAAAAGCGGAACTCAAAGGCGTGACAGTAGTCGCCGCGTTTTTTATTTTGAAAAAAGAGTATGACGGGCCTTCGCGTAATTGTCTTTTAATTAATTCAAAGTTTTAAGCTACCGGCTGATTAAAAAATGACTGTTTACAGGACCCAAAATTACCTGAACAGGCTACATACCGTCAGTGGTGTATCAAAATTGACGGCGCTCGGACTTTTGTTGTTTTTGAGTTTACTTGATCTACTGGACCAATTATACTTGCTTGCCGTCGCTTTTGTTAGGGACATGGAGGTGTGGTAGACCATCACTTCAGCGGAAAGCTGTGAATCTCTGTAGAAGGATAAACACATGGTATCAAATTAGGTTGTTCAATAAAGTGCCTCCAAGTTTACTTAAAGCTCCCTTGTATATCTGAGAGGCAACAAAGACGTCCAGGAGTTTCATGCTAACAGGTGTCTAATGAAGTAATGCGGGAAACAACGTAACCCCGGAGCTTCGCTACCTGAAACCCCCGAACTTTCAGCTCTACGCTTCAAAAGCATGCACAGAAACCAACACACTGCCAAAAAAAAGTTGATCTTTTGCTGTTGCGCCGAAGGAAGTCTTTTGTTCACATTTATTGTCTTATCTTCAACGGGGACTGCAGTGTGGTTACGTAGTAATACTTCCATACAAGTAGGGTGGGGTTTCTCAGATTAAGAAGATACAGCGAGCGGCTGCATACATAGCAGTTGGGGTGAAAGCCCATCCTATATCCCAGAAGCTAGTAACAACTTTGTGTTTATTTTTTTGTTGTGTGCCAAATTATACATGAAGACATGACAGAGGACCCCAAAGAACTTATCACTGTCACTTCTCCATAATCTCTAACTAGCAGTCAACAATTATACAGTCTGTGTGTTGACTGCATAGATGGAACCGTCAAAACTAGAGTAAACTTCTAGCAGGAGTGAGGTGAAAAAAACCAATTAAAGGCTCTTGATGCAAAATCCAGACCCATGCATAACTCGCTGGATAAAGGTTGGCAAGTACCAACATGTTTATTACGATAGTGAGGTAAACAGTATCAAACGATCGGTGATTCTTGTTTTTATTAAAGAACAGTAAACGAGTCTTTAGGAACATATTAGTAAATTGAAGTATATGTAATTATGAAAGCCATTTTGAAACTTCGGAAGTCATCACTGCGGGAGCAGAGATTATCTTAGTGTAATAAGATGCTCTGTGCAATTTAAACAACACGCATGATACTAGTTTTGTGATCCAGTAACGCGGATGGCACAAGGGTTGTCTATTCAGGAAGGCAACACGTGGGTTATGCGTTTCGGCAAGACCACAAACAAAAACACTCATCTGCGTACGCTACTGGGTCCAGGCCGTCACAGTTGTCACAGACGTCAGTGCTCAGTTCCTTTACGTCCCCTTACTTACCAAAAATCATTTCATGTGATGCTGCACTCCGATGTTACTTCTTATATTTTTATTGCGACTGCTTCAATGTAAAAATCTATGCTCTGGCCCCATTACTGAATAGCGGTGTTGTGATTAGTATAGCACGACCAATCATCCTCACTACGCTAGGTGGATTCTTATGGTCGGCGCACGTTCACTTCAAGTTAACAGACTTACGACTAGTTAAACGGCATTAGTTCTACAGACGAACGGTTGACTGACGTGTCTCCAAAGTGACGATCATCAGTCAGGTGTAAACTATGTCAACGGCAGAAGCTTCCTAAAAGTCATAACGTTCACTTTTTTTCTGGCAAGGATGCACGAATGATATGCTTTTGCTTAACTCCCCTGCTAGAGATCCATACCATGCTGAAGAGAATGAAGGATCAGACTGGCCTGTGTGGAATGGGCTTCACATCTTTGAGGCGCGAGGTGATATTTCGGGATCGGGCCATTCTTCCTCTGATATTTCCTTCCGCAGGCAGTCTGCTCGAAATCGTGAACCGTTTCATTCACTTGACTAACACTTTCTCGTGAACTTTTAGTTTGATGATAATGATGGTGAAATATCGGTTTAAAACAGAAACAAACGTGATGCATTTGTCAACCTTGGTCATATGTGACGTCGAAATGACATCCGGTTATTGCGTGAAGGAAGGGCATATAACATTTAAAAGCTATCAGTTTTACTCCATGATTCGAAACGTGATCCGTTCAAGACAAATATGTTAGTTGATGTGCTGGGATTTAGCCACACATTTAGCCCCCAATAAACGAAGCGATCACTTGGACAACGTTCTCGTTCTCTGGTACATATTTCGGAAATAGTTGGATACGTGATCGATCAGTCTACTATTTCTGTTGTGCGGTCTGCGATGATTGATTTACTTTCTCAGAATGTCAGGTGAGTGCCTACTGCACCCGACGTTTTCTGTTGAGACCACCAGCTGTTGAATATACCAACGGATTGTCGAGTACCGACATGATCACATGACTTTAACTTTTCCGTTCAGTAGATTAGGTAGGTTTCGTCTGCTTGGTTGAAGACATCGTCATCACTCTAATCGCTGATTCAGAAAGCTGCCCGAGATGACGATATACTGCAATCAGCAGTTTGCCTATGTCCACTACATTTCTGGTTCTTTTATTTAGTTTTATTTTGTCCGTTTTCACTTCTGGCCATTTTTTATTTTGGAATATTTCACTACATTTTTGCGACGAATGACGGTTCGAGCCACGTTACGTTTTGGTCAAGTTCTTGGCTGTTAGAACTGGATAAAAAGAGACGGAATTCGTTCAAAACAGACAATCGTAAACAGGACTGTACTTGACCGTGAATCAGTGAGGTTTGCCTGACATATGAATGACATATCATAATTATCACGTCTTGAAGTACAACAGAAAAAGACAAAACGTTTCGAATGAGGTGTGTACTTTGGAAAATTGGTAACAGCTCAAAAATAAAAGGGCTCATCTGTAAGTTGAACTTAATTCTAGTTCAGTCAAGTTTTTTGTTGTAGAATATGACAGAACCGAAGATACTCAGTTTCACTCATCAGAAGTGCCCGGACATTCGGCATTGCAACAGCTGTTCGGCATCACTTCTCGATACAGACCCAATCATGACCATATTCTCAACTGACTTATGAGGTTATCTGTTGAATACTAAAGAAAAGAAACATAAAGCTTGATGCATAACACAGTTACCATGTCATGTACACAAAAAATTAAACGGGAACACAGGTGGGCTCAAAAAATACTTTGTCGCCTAAGTACAGACCAGATAAACACATGTGCCCAGAAAAAAGTCGAAGATTGGGTGGGTAACTAGGTCCAAATGTGAAATTTCCGAGCTTCCGGCGTGGCTTCTTAGCTCGGCTGGTAGAGCGCTTACCGCGTTTTGGCATGGTGTTTCTGTCGCTGGTTCGAATCCAGCCGCAGTCCAGATTTTTCGCAAATGGATCTCTTCTAGAAGATGTAAGAACTAGGAACACAAGAATGATTCAATTACAGACAGAATCTTAGACCGTTTGTCGATTCTGGAACCGTCACTCATCAGTTAATCTCTTGAAAGCTGTGATGGTTGTAGTCTTTAGGTTTGTTTCAGACTTTGCTACACTATGTGATGGAATAAAGTTGTTCGAGGTTTCTTCTATCATTATGCTCATTCAATTTTAGTTTATGTCCTTCACATGGGGGTAGAATTGTGTCAGTTTATCAACTCTCAGCTTCCGTGTATATGTCTATAAATAAATTCGAAAATCTCACGTATTCCTCCTCTCTCCGATTTCTTGCTAGAAGTAGAACCAGAGTTTGCTTCTTGAAATTCTCGCGGTGTTCGTCTTTACTATTACGGTAAACAGTGGCTCGAAATGTGATACTCCTTCCTCAGGTTTATGTAGGTTTACACGTGCAAGCAGGCAAGTGTTTTCGTCTTTGAAGTTCATTAGCAATTACAAGTAGAGTTCCAGTTAGTAAAAATTGACCAACTACTCAATCATTCGTGTCGGTTTAATCTTTCAACGCAATAACTCAGCAACATATACTATATATCGATTAGAATACAAAGCCTTAAATATCTTTTTGCGCTCAACGTTACGAATACATCGCAATCTGAATGAATATTTACTTATTTATTTTTAGCACATTTTCTAAAATACCACCGCGGTCTACTGTGCGCAATAGTTTCGTTGAAATTGCATTTTCACGTCTGCCTGCAAACAGTAAACCATCATTTTAATTTAGAAACTATATTTCATATTCTTCTGGAGGTCCTTGTCATAGTTTGATGGAGTGTTTTCAACTCCTATGGTGATTAACCTTATCCATGTTTTAAAGACATATCTAAGTAACACAATTCAAGTATATGTACATTTCGCACCGGCGTAGAGTCCAAACCAGCCGTTTGTGAAGTTAACGTGGAGACCTATCCTCCTGTTGAAAAGCAATCAATCGATGACTGGTTGCAAAACAACGGTGTCCAATTACCAGAAGACGTGAGAAATTTTTATCTGACCACAAACGGACTATTATTGACCTGGTATAATTCTATTGGCGGTAAGTCAATTCATACATCAATGTTTGTCTTCATTCGTTTTGCTAGAAACAAAGTCCCTTATTGGGAGGATATCGATTAATGCTATAGAAAAACTTAAACCCGTATCGTTTGAATTGGATCAAGTTGACTTCAACTCGAATCTGGAAACAAGTGTGGACGTTTTCCTGTCAGATCTCATTGGATTTGAAGGAGACAGCCCGCCGAACTATATGTTTTTGTTGGAATGTTGTAACAATTCAAGAGTTGTACTGCTTATACTTGATGAACTGTACTCTGGAATTTATCTCCTCGATCAAGATGCAACGTTTCATAAAATATGCGATACCCTTCTGCAGTACCTCAGGCTGGCAATTGTTCACTTGGGGATCCTAGATTGGCACGCGTGGTACACACCCATTGGACCGACACCACAAGCTTTAGTAAACGAACTTTTGTTTATTTATTCTAATCATATTTCAGCAATACTTCGCTTTGTACACGCCAGAAAGGCTGTCAATCAATACAAACTGTGCCAGGACACGGCTTGAAAGTGACACCAAATATTTCCAGCCACCTGTTATTAATTCACAAAAACTACAGTCTATCGAAGGGAGTGCGTACGTTTGTAATGATTTGTGTGTATTTCGTTATGTTTTTCTTCAGGTTTTGCAAGTTTATCCTAATATTGATCTGATCTGACTGCGATCATTCGAGGCCAAGTTTTTAATCTATATTAATGGTTCTAAACTTTCGGCAACTTCATCGCCATCTTCCGTGTTCAGGTCGTCTAGATATTTAAAATCCCTTCAAATCCAACAGATTATTAACCCTTCCGAATTTGTTTCGAACAAAAGTAATTGAATCCTCGAGACTGGAGTGCATATTGGACACCCGTGGACAGATCCACGGGGGTACACGAGTAGTATTTTTGACTGTAGACCATATGACGCCACTGAGCCTACTTACCAATGATCAAGGATGCTATGACCCGATAAATCGTGCTTTCAAATAATAGCACATGACGGCCATGCTCTCATGTGCCCCAAAATGGTCTACTGATTACGACTATCTTGGATAAAATATATGCATATTTTGTAAAAATAGTTGTAAGTTTCATCTGTCACTTCATCAAGAATGATGTTTTGAAAAAACGACCCGCTAACACAAAAGTGGTGAGGTGAGACAACAGTATAAGTGTGCATGATGTATCCGGTATCGTTACACTTCGTCTTTAAAATAGCATACTGTGATTATGGGTGTCGGTACAACAGCATCAGTCTGTTAGGTCTGTTCTGTACCATGGGGCATTCGGTTAGTTAGAACCTACTGCCGTGGCATAACAGATTTGCGATTAACTCCTGCTTCTTTCTGAGGACGGAGTATAATGTTCGGTAGGTAGGACCCCCCCTCAAAACGTAATATCTAGTGAGGGGTAGTCATGTGAAACATCCGAAATGCTCAGATAATGCTGACGGGGTGACCCGTACATTAAAGATGCTGTGCATTCGATGCAGCTGTCTGTCGACTTTGTAACTGGCGTGAGGCATCGACTTCTCACATACTTGGTTATTATATGGTGTAATATTCTCTTTGTCACGCTGTTGCGGTGATCGAGCCACTACACCTAGATTGGCACGTGCATTTCGAATTGGCTGGTAGTGGTAGCGCTTTTTCAACCAAAGGGATCGCAATTTGAGTTGTTGGATCTGCGATAAGTTCAACTACGTGACGAATGCGCTGTAACAGACAACTGTGCCCTCTGATGCGCATGATACTAACATCATACCGTTTGAACGGTAGCTGCAGGGGAACTCTTAATTGATGCAAAATTAGCAGTGCCTGGATGAGGATACGGGGTTTCAAGCACTCCTTGATAAAACTGTTGAATTAGCTGCTTTTTTAACTTCACGATGAACATTTTCATTCCAGTTTTTTGAAAGTAATACATTTCATGGTCTCTAAAAGATAGTGTTCCCACGGCACTCGTTTTATAACTGGTTGGAATAAAATTACTGAACATGTAACTATAACAATGGACCTAGGTGACAATAGCCATACCAGCACATAGGGTTTTATTTACGTGTTGATTCAGAGAGATCCGTAAACAACACGAAGTTCAAATAAGCAAAAACCTTATGTCAGAATATACGCGCTACGTAGTCCATCAACTTCAACCGTTTTTGTTCTGAGGGAACTTGTCTAGGACATACGAAGTTGTACAGTCACCTTGAAATAGGTACAGTCAATTACACGGTTCAGTTCAATAGTCCATTAGATTCGAGGTAGTATAATGAAGACGAGCGATCACACTGTACTATTCACGCTACCAGTCAGTAGTCAAGTAGAAGCATGTTTGTGGATATTAAAGTAAGAGGGAGGGAATAGAAGAAAAAAAATATTGGAGTGCGCCTTGACATGAAATGATTTTCCTCCCATACTTGGACTAGACATTGACAATCGTAGCCACTGTGATATCCCTAGATCAATGTTACATGAAAATGAATGTTTGTTTGTTGTGATGTTGAAACGTATACCCAATGTGTTGATTTTCTGAGTAACCAGTCCATGAGCTATCAGCGTTCTCGGATCACAGTATTCATAAACCTAATCAACCACGATCTTCTCCAATTTGTGAGTCCACGGAATGTGTGAGTTATTACTATCCTGGTACCATGATCAGCAATGATTAAGCTGCTGATTATTACATTTATTTTTCTGTACTCTTCTCTCATCTTACACCAGTTAGATGCATCATCAGTGTGGCTGTCGGCTAATTGATATTTCAAGGTTTAAACGGCGTGTTTATTCACAACAAGTCATAAAGGCTAGCTCACCAACCTCGGACAATGTTCTGGATCAATTTACAGTCTTAAATCGATTAAGCCATACTGGTCATGTGATCAGCTGCTAAAGAGGATGATTCGGTGTTAGTAGGGTTTTTATCCCGTCTATTGCGGCTAGTCTGGTCAATTTAAAGTGCCCCTCTTCAACTGGAGTGGTTCTGTTACAATCTTCATTGCTAAGAAACTAGTCGACAATCACATGCAGCGTAACTTCATCCCTGTCATAACTACCATGTTTGCATCCATCACTTCACAGCTTTAGAATTACAAATTGAAAGAAAGCAAACATATGTTTATGTAAGATGAAGATGTAGGGATCAAACATTCATTCTTCCTCAAATTCTCAAACGAAGTCACGCGTACTGTCGACCAACAATCGTTGTACATCCCGACTACAACAGTGCTTTGGATTTTGTTGACCAGTTGGCATTTTTATTGTCGCGTAGACACAGATTTTGTTGGCGACATATTCCAACGCACTAGCCCTGGTTATGATCCCAAGAGGATTGTCAAACACGTCCCATAAAAAAGTGGTATTCGTTTACGTTGTCCAGTTTGTTTGCCCTTATTCTGCTTCTTCATGCAAGACTGCGGCATGCGCTGGGCCTAAGTATTGATGTCCGTTTTGGTATAATGCCTACTCAATCTAGGTTGTAACGACAACAAGCTACAGATGCTTTATAGGTCCCATAAGCATATACTCGTGCAGTCCTTCAAAATGCGTTTTGTTAAACCACAGTGTGAGATGTTGTTCTAACGATGTGGCATTAACGTTAGGGGTCGACTGGATAGTCTACGGGAATGCGACAGCTGCGATCAATTGTGGATGATGTTCAAATCGAAAGAAACTAAATTCTCGACTACTCATCAGTAATTAACGTTAGTCTCAGCCTATGTAAGAAAGTTCTCAAGAGTTTCATTTGGTTGATTTACTTAACAAGATGTATCTCAAAAAAAAAAACGAATACGAAAAATAAAATAGGAGTTCGTATTTTTAGTGTTATGGTAGTGTCATACAGCTTGAAGCATCGTAGGTGTTACAGGGAGGTTTTACTTTAATTCATGGTTTACATGTGTAAGACTTCAGTTGGAGTAGGTTTTTCTGTATGATTATGAAACGCGAATGGTAACTAATGAGGATATAAAGCATACTGAAGTTTGTGGTGAAGTTTGCATTCAAGTATGGCAACAGATAAGTAATCAGTATGTAAAAATATGGGATATTTGCTATGAGTATCGAACAAGTTCACATTGGTCATCAAAAATGTAGGAATAATAACGAGTAATGAACTAACTCGAATCCAATGTTCGTCATGACTCATTAGTTTAAGATGACTGGGAGCCGTAGATACAGTTACAGCTTCATTTTACTTCGGATTGAAAACAATTTTATAAATGACAGTACGCTAAGTAATTAGTTAGGGAATGTGAAATAGTCCGATACCAATTACCGCGTTCTCTTAGTGCTTGAGACGCGGTAGCTAACCTATTTGATAGCCGTCAGACAAATGGCAACAGAGTGATCAGAACACGCCTGATTAGTTGTAATTGTGCCGATTTAGCAGATAACCACGCGTCAATGACGTACTGTCGTTCATGGACTGTTAGCACGCAATCTGCGATCATCACATTCACTCACCAAAACCATAAGAGTATAAATTCGGATTGCTAAGTCGATCCGTAGTTTTCTACGCTTGTCATTAGCTGACTAGCCTCTCGCTCACTAGAGAATGACAGGAGATAACTACTTGACAGCTGGATCTGAAAGCATCTAACATTAAATTTAGAATTCTAGTTCGCCTTCCTCTCTCTGGGCTAGGATGCACATGCCCCACCCTACCTTTGTCTTGAAACGTTGATGCACATGACAGTTCGCCGAGTTTATTAACGTGGATGTTGTCAATGTGTTTCTGACATGTTTGTGAAATAATGACAAGCTGTGGAATGGAGGTTGTAAGGAAGCTGTTTCCTAAATGTCGTCTTCTTCTCAGTTCCAACTCGGTTGTATGCTCACATGGTGTAGGCAATCTGAGATTGACTGCTGTTGGTTAGACAAATGCTTTAGGAGGTCAGTTCACTCTTTTACTTTTGTCTGTATACGAAAGTCTGTTCAACGCATCACTAGGATAACGGAAAGATGTAGTGCGTACGCAAGCCTTCGTTACTTGTGGTGGCACACAGATACCAGTGTGCCGGCTAAAGTCAGAGTCTGAAATGCGTGTTTCCTCAATTTAGTTCCATAGATCAGATACCTGACTTAAGCCATAATACCTATGGGTACGACTCAAAGCTGAAAATGATAAGCGATGATTATCATGAATGCATTACGATTAGGTATCAATGTCAATCCCTAGTTTCTTATTGCTGATATGCTGATGTGTCATTGTTGATGTGCTGATGTGTGTGAACCTATCAGCTGTCTGAATATCTTTAAACAATGCGTGAATAAACTCACATGACACTAGCTATCAAGCTGAACAACAGACAAGTTCCAAGAACGTTTAAAATCTTTTCAGGAATCGCTTGCGTCAGTAATAATGATTGATTCTAAGTCGGCTTCTTTTCCCCATGTGAGGGCCAGGTTCGCAAGTGACAAGTTTGTTTGATATATTTCTTTTGGGATTTCAGAGAGCAATAAATGGATTACTTATCTTAAAAAGGGTGTGTGCTAGCGCTCGAATGCTTCAATAATCACCGTCAGGTTTCGCCCTGTTTACAACTAGTTCACTGCCAGATATTTTGACTATCAGATTGAAAACCTCTAAGTCCAGTATGTATGATTACATGAATCAGTTGTATGCCCCAGCAGCCATATGAAAACTAACTCTTTGATTTTTCTCAAACTTCTTCAGAATGGAACGTGCCGGACAGACCACTAAAAATGTCAACGTAGGCTCTGTAAAACGAAGGGGCAAGTGAGTTTAATTTCAACAGAATATTTTGATTTCCATTTATTGAAGTTTCTCATGGAACACAGTCCAAGTCGTAGATGGTGTTATTGTTGCCCTCTTATTTGTTCGAGTTTCGAAATACTTGGTTACCACAGAAATCAGCGTTATACCATATAAACTGTTGTGCTAAAGTGAACAAGTGAACTGCGGTATGCGCTGTGGCAAGGATATACATTAATGAGGGGTTTTGACAAGAGTGGAACTCAAGAACAGTGCTTCTTTTCGAAAGGGACTGACTGGAAAGTCTATGGGGATGTGAAATCTGCACTCAAATGTGGGTGGTATTCAACTGGTAACAAAACCAATCAGAAAGATGTACTAAACGTGAAGGTAATTCGATCAAGTGACACATCTCTTCCTGACGAACTTGTGCCCTCAAACTTTGCCACTGTGGACAAACACAGTCCACCTCAGGCTGTCAGTTTACGCGCTGGACATGGCCTCAACAGCACGAGATAGCCATTGCAACAGTTCCTAAAGATCACATCCTAACAGATACCGTATAACTAGTTTCGATTTGGCTTCTACCCATCGAGTACGGACAGCCTGAATGATACTTGAACCAATAACCATTTGTGTCATTAACCAAATTTTTATTCACTGACACGTTTGTGTAGCGTGTTTTTTAATCCATTATAACAAAAGTGCTATTGGTACAGCAGATAAATATATACAGATCAAACACCTAATCAACTGTTTGTTGACAAAACCAGGTCGCTTGAAAGATAAATACTGAGTTAGTATAACGAGATCTAAATGTACAGAAGTTGGTTGGTTCTGTTGAGTTCTAACAAGTGACAAGAACTTCGTATGTATATTCCGCTATTAGGGCTATAAAACCCAGCCGGAAGGCTCGCATAAGAGTCCATCCACATACACGTTTCCATAGCGACCTATGGAATTCACCTATTCATCCTAGTGAATGAGTGTCCAGTCCCGATATCTGTAGCAGCCACACAGGACCCAACTGACGCAACAGTCGGAACTGTCTATCAGTCATACGGTTCCGGGTTCTAACCCGTTACCTCGATCACTTTTGCCTTGAGTTAAATTCATAAGAAGTCAAAATTGAATTCTTATGAATTCTACAGGAATCTAGAATTAAATTGTTCGAAAGTCCACACACGACTTAGTATGTTACATGACACAAAACAATTTACGGAACAAAGGCCAAAAACCAGTGCAACAACCGAACACAATGATAATCTAACACTCCCGTATATTTAGACTGATCTAATTTAAAACAAAGATATGGAAGAGCAAAAGTTTCACTTGTAAGCGCAATGCGAGTTGATCGACGTATATCCAGGTAATGACCATTAGTAAGCACTTTCGCTCTGTAGCCGCAATACAAGATAAACGGGTCGTTTGCTAGCTGTCACCCACCGATCAAACTAAGCTATATGAATCCACTTTCAAATCCAATAACTCATAGAATAACCAACCATGTATCACAGATACAGTACAATACCCGCCAATTAGAGCATATACTCTCGGATAAGATTATATGTAAAGCTCACGGAACGGACAAATATACTTAGTAAAAAACGTACCCCTAATTCTCAGACCTGTCATACTCATACAGACATGCCCCAGCTGAGCAACCGCTTGATCAGGGTGTATATAGGTATCTTCTGTTACTACAGGCGTCTAGCTAAACATCGTCCACGAGATCCTCGGTGAACATCAATCGCCATTCAATCACCACACCCATTACTAGATAATACCTTCATTCGTTCGCTCATTTGAAACGCATCAGCAATTCCGTATTTACAGGACTGCTCTTGATGCCAATTCTCTTATTTCTAGCAGTTGTCATCAAAGATGAGCCCCTTATTCCTTCCAGTTTAGTGAATAACGGCTTACTGATGAACTGAATCTTCATGACCTTGTATTCAAGGAACGCTCATTTTATCGATCTGTCATCTTGAAGAGGTGTCGTGACTCGTCAATTCGTGTTCTCGATCGTCACTAATTATTTAGGTGTCTGTTAGTCAACGTACCGACTTCAGTGGAGTTGTATTGGGTCGGACGTACGAAAGAATGTCACTTATGTAGAAGAATGAATAATGTTTAGTGAGCCACCTATAGCAGCACTAAACAAGTGTATGCACTCCGAGTGAGTCTTTACTTTATCAGCGCACGTCAGTAAGAGGGCTGCTACTCTGATCGAGGAAAATTCCGTGCTCGGATACATGAGGGCTGAGCGCCGCAAATTGCCCTACCTACGGGTTATCCAATATTATTACTGGCAACAGTTGCTCACCATCTTACCTTGTAGGGTCAGTTCGTTCAAAAGTTTCTTTGGAGCCCAACAGGACAGTTTACCGTGAAGCTGACCAGTCGTGTGAGACATTGTTATACTCGGAATTAGGGACTTCGAATGGCCCTAGAAATCGTTCTCGGATTGAAGCCTCCCAAGCAAGTAATAAGGAGAAGACCTCGTACTGGTTTCAGTGAGCAGTCTTACTCACCAGGCAAGAAGCCGAATTTATGGATGTAAAACAGTATTAAAAAAATCACGATCTGTCATTGGCTGACCGTATTGGCACATACAAAGTCACAAACCGTAATTTAACTAGTGCAATACAGAACAACGGAAGGCTTAACATTGAGACTGTTCCTCCAATCCTGATGTAATATCTGTAACGCGACATTTAGATTGGCCTCTGTTAGATTTGCTATTGTGTCGGGGTTTGAATAGGCGGTGAATCGAGTACATTTTCGTCACATATATTTGGCGTCTCAAGATCAACTACGCAGTTACGGCTACGATAACTGACAGATATGGTATTGGTGTTGTTCGCCCCATTCATTTGAGCAAGCAGCTATTTCATTCAGACTGTTTCATGAACAGCGACGGATCTTTCGACATGCACATCGTTTCATGTCCTCATACTTCTTTGGGCCTCAACAAAGTAGTTTAACGCGGAGTGGAACCACAATCCACACTATCAGACGCTCCTGATTTCCCGCGCCAAGTCATGCGATCATGATCGCGACAAGTTTGTTGGTTACTGTTTCCACAGGTAGTGATGGATACGTCGCAAGAAAAAGTGTCGGAGCTCGGGGTCTCGAGCAGAAATCAAGGCACTTGATTACAGAAATACCGATACGATCCACAATGATGCGGCTGGAATGGCACAAACTCCATGTTGATAGTGCAGTACACAGTCCATTTTCGTCGATTAACGGACAGATTTCGACATGCGTATGAGTGTCCGGTTTTTCATTATCGATCAGACATGGCCTACGCGGAAGATGCACATAGACTCGGTATTCGATCACCGTTGCCTCCGCCAGTTAGCTTGTACCAAATGGGCTGACTGTGAGAGCAACGCGATAGCCCGTCAGTGTGTATTCAGAAATTTGCAAGTCCGTGATCGATAACCGTGGAGATGAAAATGCACAGCCCTCGACAGTTGGGCCACGTACTCTGTACGCCGACGTAGCGTCTGCCACACTGTACATTGTTCAATGTGATTGTCGATGGTTGAAAAGAGCCGCGAGACAACTAGGCGATGACTTAGTCACAATCTAGGAAAGTCTTGATCACCCAGCTGGGCGAAGTTAGTAGATGCTGATTACCAGGCTGGGGTGTTCATGACCTCCATACCGCTGGTTGCAAACACTCTTTTACATGACACTGTATCGCATTCAATGGAAACTTGTTAGCCCTCCCTTTCCGTGAAACTCGGTCGTTTTTATTTGTGTTTTTCCTACTTCTCTATACACTTTTAATTACAAGATGGTGGTATCATTTCGCATGTTCTCGTCAGTTGCAACACATAACAGCGGTGGACATCAAAAATAGTTATGCGAATTAAGTTCATACATCAAGTCAGTGAATACACTAGTCTGTCATTGGTCAAAACCATGCCAGACAGAGATTTAAGGCCAACAGCTTTTGCACAGAAATGACGGGCTTGCTACGTATGACAAGCAGTGCCTCGGGTGACTTAAGGATGACAGGCTTGTAATGACGCATCAACACACGGAAAGCGTTTGCCGGGTCGACCACATGACCGGTCTCCAGCAGGTGTCTGGCGATCGAGGAAACCGGCTTGCGTTGTTTGGTGGGGTCGCGTCGGGTCACGCCGCACATCAAGTCCTCGGTATACTTGGGCGTGTGTTCCCTCATGCTAAGGCGCAGCGATCGATCAGTCCTGCCAATGTGAACGTCACCGCAGCTGCAGGTGAAGTGGACATCTCTGGCATCCGCGTCTTAACGTGAGGAAGTATGAGTGATTGGGTGCGACTGAGTCAACGCAGTGTAGCTGCATTGTACGTCCATTGGATGACCTGAGCCGTCGCGTTAGAAACGATATATTACTATCTCCTTTGTAAGGTACACTGGTCTATTCGGAACGGACGTTTCTTGTGAGTTTACTAACGAACGTAATGGTACTACCACCTTGCAAAACCGGTCTTCTGATTTCGTTATTCAAATTAGTAACTGGAGAAGGATGTTTTGTATTTGTACTTACGTTGTTACTCTGTAGACCGCTATCATGATCAACGGCAGTCCAGATCATAATACCTATGGATACGGCTCAGATGATAATGACGATGGACCGAATATCACCACTGCTAAACTAGACCATAAAACCAGGTCTGATTTACTCATATGAAAACGACAGAACTTCGTTCTGACACGGTCGTAGAGTGATTAGTTGGAGAGATGAAGCCACCGTCCTTTTTTGAATTTTACATCTGTAGTATCAAATGTACCTGTGGTGTATGTGGCTGAAGGGGAATAGGTCTGATGTAAGGCCATGCGTATCAGAAGTGTGCTATTGCCGATATTGTTGTCGAAATGGCTGCACGCAAGGGAATTATCACGTAGAAGTGCTTTATTGATGAATTGTGAGGAATGTTGTCGCGTCCAGTTTTACCCAAATGAGATATTCAGCCTCATTTGGGTCAGCCTAGGTTCGAAAATGGTAGAATATTATGGATGTTGTACAGTTTTAGAATGAAGTTGTTATTAAGAATGTGCCATGCTGGCCGGTCACCATTAATTTCATACTTACATCCGTCTGTTCCAGATCTACCGATTCACCTTATCCAAAGCCGATGGATGTTGGCAATACGGGACGAAAACTTCGAGGATGATCGTGCCGATCAGAGCTTGAGTTGTTTTTAATAATTTCATCAACTAATAACGCGTTTTCTGACCGTTCGATTTTGATGTTCTCGATCCACTAGAGGAGATATACACCGTCGTGTACAAGTGACCGTGATTAACTAGTTTTCAAACCCGGCCGGATCATATTTTGTGCTCTGTGGTAGCAATCAGTAGTGGATTTTTTTTTAAAACAAACTATACCTCTATATTGCTTCAAAGCCAAAAAAGCAGTATAAGTGCCGTCAACCTAACTCTTATGAAAAGTCTGTCAGTCTATCGACTATTAAATTACTACACGGAAGTGCACAGATTGATCAGTGACACTCGTGGAATTCGCATGGATTCCCATTGAAATTGAAATTCAGAAAAATATACAGACCTGGACCATAAAGATGATAGTGTATACAACATCCTAGTCTCAAATAGAGCAAATGGCCACCAGGCTTTAGTTTCAGCAAATACATCATTGTGGATTTGTGACCACCCATACTGTGGTCTGAACTTGACTTGTTCTACACATACCATCTTGAGTAAATAAAAGTTCCATGTTGGAAAATTTTTGTGTTGAGTAGCGTATAGTGTAGAATAAATGCCTCCAAATTATTCATGACGACGTTAGTTTGAACTTGTAGCCCTAACCAGCGCAGACTTACTCTTACGTCAGTTCAACAGCCGGTCCACTTGAACATCGAGTAACAAAAGAAATTTCGTCAAATTACTATACTGTAACTGTTGTTCAATAGAGAAACCTTATACAATGTAATGAAGAAGAATAAGATTGGTTACCGCGCTGCTTTTAACTATGAAAATGGAAGTCACTCTGTAGCTATTACATCGATCTTATAAACCGTTATCTCCTCAATGAGTGCTACTTATCTGACTATGTACGCCAATAAGCAGGCTATCGTGAGTTGCAGAATAATTACCGCCGATATGTAAATATTGGAATTACAAGTGAACTAGAAAATTCGCTAACCTCTTTGTTTCATACATTCATAGCCCTCAGAAATTCAGTCAGTTAACTTTCACAGTCAGCAGTGTTCGCTTGCATCACGAAAATATCGACCCAATTTTCAATGAACACTTTCGTACATGATGATGTTTTTGAACGTTTGCACAATCCAGCATTATTAGCTAGAGGCTCAAAGTCAAGATACACACTATCAATAATAACCAAAACCAACACAACTAGGACGTGATGTATCCTTGATGGGCAACAGACAACCTAGTTCCCGACTACTTGAATTGCGGCGGAAACGTAAGCGATACCCACTGCAGTCAGTACACATTCTAGATTCCTACACCAAATACACAAGTTGGATATTTAACAAAAGACAGATGGTAGGGGCGCATAGCACGGCGTCGCAACGACAGCAAACGCAAAAAACGGCCGGAGGCTCCGCTTTTGTCTGCCGATATGTTGAAAAAAAGACACTCGGCCAGGAAATGCATCATTAGGTACAATCAGAGAACATGCTGAAGTTTTTGGCAAAACATGAGCGATGAAAATAAAGAAATAAAACAGGAAGATTCATTTACACTCACATACAGGGCAGAGTATTAGTCCCACATCCGAGGTATAACGGGGTCACAGTTTGATATGAAGAAAATCTACGCCCTACGTATATATAAAAAAAACTGGTCAAAACGGGAGCGACAAGCAGCGGTGCAAAGTGGGCAGAACGTGGGCGACGGATGTGAAAATGCGCAGTAATAATCGAATACACACTGAAATGCCACGCGAAACGAGAAGGGAATATCAGGAATCAACTAGAGGAAGGTGATTCGGGAAGAAAAGTAGAGGGATAAACGTAACACTCAAGCTGAACAGGCAGCGAGCAAAGATCAGGTGATCCGGTTGTGTGAGCGTTGCTGGCAAAAGCAGACTGAGCACTCGGGCAGATAGGAGCAATTCGTTTGTGGGAGTAAACCGATGAATAGGAATGCGGAAATCACAGTATAGTGCGAAATGGTATTGTCCTATTGCGTAACGATGTGAAAAGAGTATGTGTGCATCTGCACATTAACACAGACATAAGCCGGCTGACAATCAAAGATTCGGATTTCCATTGGTTTCATAGCGATCGGCTTCTCGGAGGTCAGCAGACGCCGTGAACTGAACAGGCTCGGGGGATGCGGAATCGGTATGGAGCTAAATGGGGTGAGGATGACCTGCAGTTAGTCTAGCCAGATAATGCTAAAATTAAGTCAAATAAGCCACAAAGATTCAATGAAACGTAAAATGTGAAATTTAGAAAAGCAAACTCACCAAGTACGATTAGGCTGAAGATAACGTGTGCGACTTTTCTGTATAAGTACAACCCAAACACAAAATGCGGCACTGAGATTCACAGCTATATGTGAAGAACTTTCCAACTGCGAGCATGGACTCTATCGTTTGAATATCGGTGTCTTTGCACAACCGAGTTTGAGGCAGCTAAGTGGTAACAAAGTTGTATGGTTGTGTAGTATAAGTACTGACTGTTTTTGGACAATTTGATTGTGTTTAGCTCCAGTATATGATGAAGTCTGCCACACGGCAGTAAACCTCTTGTTCTGTGATAGCTCCGTGACATTGTAAGTACACAATTCTCTCACAGTACGTCCACATGTGCCCAGAACAGCCATGTTCAACAATCCAATATGCATGACTGACTGCTATCCCTAAACGTAAAGTTTCTCATCCGCGTGCCTCTACCATGATCGCAGGCGTGCCAAACTGTAAGCAATAGTTAGGTGGCCGACGTACGTTGCGAATTTCAGAAATGAGAGCTCTAACACTAAGCTTACGTTTCGTTGGGCGTTACTTGATGTAGATTGATGATCACCAGTGGTTACTGGACTGATGCACGTCAGGCGGTTTATCTAACAACAAATTATTCCTTGGTATCAACCGTCTATACGATAAAGAGCAAGATTAGGCACAATGAAACCTGTGGGAGGATAAAAGATCATTACTTCGTGCAGAAGGTTGTACCATAAAAACTGGACCAAACTAAACCAAATAATACGCACCTTTGAAAACAGGGCCAATACGGTGTCTTGGATGCTAGGTGAGTCTGACAGTTTGAAAGAGGGAATAGAAACTGGTGATTGGGGGTCCTCAACGTCGCAGGACTGGACAGAAAGTAACCCACTCGCCAGTTGATCACTGGCTAATAGGCACTGTGGCAAGCGCGACTCCGGACTGCGTGCGGATGAAGGTGGAGTGAGTGGACGATGGGGAGGAACGGTAGAGTCGCCAAGGTCGAACATCAAATAGTGCAGCGTAGGTCGCAATGATGCTGAACGAATTCGAACGCATTGGCGACCTGTTAGTTTGGAAAGACGCCAATGCTCATCAGGTACATCTACCCAGGCGTGAGATTCAAGGTCGTTCAGACTCATACGATGAGGATGAGGAGGGGTAGGCTGGAGCGGATGCTGAGATTAGAGAATGAAGATTATGGAGGAGGCCCATAAGGTTCCGAATCAAATGAGGGACAAACATCTTTCATGCGCCTAACAAGTGTG
>JTDE01001089.1:37807-48334 GCA_014338405.1 Paragonimus skrjabini miyazakii
AAATAAGGGAGGATTAGATTTTCGGTTTTACAGCACAAAGTAAATACCACCGATGGTCATGGAGAAGAAGTTACACATCGATTGGACAATTTCGAGCGGTCACTCAAAGCTGGGTTGATAATGTTTAAAAACAGCATTTACAAGAGTTTTAAGCAAGTAAATTTCGTTCTCAGTTGGAACTAACATCCGATAGTTCATGTCACATCCTAGACATATGCTTTATCGGAATCATAAAGAGGCCTGTCGATTGGTCCTCTATCAGCAACAACTTGAGTTATATCAAAATGTGTGCCGCATACTGCCATACCGACAAAATCGAGCATGGCACCGATGTAGGATATGGTAAAGTATGGTTTGCCGAGGCTCCAGGTTGGTCCATGTTCCACAAAACCGGTACAGGCCTAAAAATTGAAGACTTAGGATGGGAGACCAAACAGTTCGCCAGGCTAGGTTCAGGTATCTTAGCGACATCCAACCTAACATCACGTCAATTCGTGATATACTCGATCATATATGAAGTGATGTCCACACAAACAAAGGCACTCAAGTGAGAATGGGGTTCGACCCAATGGTCGCGTAGTACAGAGTTGGCAGCATTCGTAGAGGATATGCGCGCACATCGTCATGTAACTTAACAACGATTGTTTCGAGTGGATAGCCACAACCTACTGAAGAGCACCTAAAAGGTAGCCATCCAAGAAGAGATTTAAACCTAAAGTCGCAGCATTCAAAAATCAACATCACGGGTAGACCAATAGGTAGCAACGAAAGTGCAAAACAATGAAATCAGTTAGACGAAGGCTTCGAACAACGAGGTCGATTAGTTGTGGCGGCTGAGTCTTCTCTGATCAAACCCATCAGTAAATCAACGTGTGAGTAAATGCAGAACATGATAGTTGAATCAAGATGGGGAAAAAGTGGGAGTATAGCTTACCGAGAACACAGGCACACAGCAGTTGTTTCAGGAGTAGAAAAGAAATATCACACACTTCCTGAGTTTGCAGACACTGTAATGGTTTGGAAAGCAGATGATAAACATTTAGAAAAGATACATGTCGTGAAAGAAATAGATTAATCAATTTAACACTTTCTTCTAAGTGGGCTGAAAAATTCAGAAATGTCTGTATCATAACGTACGATGATAACGACTAAAGGAGTCAAACGAGAAAGATTGAAGGTATGCAAAAAACCGTGTTGCGCGTCCTTTTGACTGGCATAGCTTGATAAGGGGAGCCTCGTTGTAACCAAATAGGTAGAATGTGAGCAAAACAAACTATCGAAACGTAGCGGACAACAGCCGTGTGACCAATCTAAAAAGCACAACTGCATCCACGCATGTCTGCTCGCTTGTCATGTATGTAGACCTATATGTACGTGGTGTGTGAGTGGAACCACAAGTGATGCAGCGCAAGCCACTTGGGGTGATGGTCCTTTGGCTTCGGTCACTGTGACAGACTAATCTGTTTCGGATGCCGCCAACCATGTCTTCTATAGGACGTTCGATATGAATTCAATGCCACTTCATTCGGTTGTATAATTAGCAATAGGTGTTTACATTGCCTTAACGACTTTGATTCAATGCCGTTCAATTTGAATTCCTACGAATGTTGGTTAAAGCATCCGAAGATTCCACACACTTCATGACTGGCGCGTTTTTGAGTGCAACCAGGTGTGTATTTTTTGGTTCCTCTTTTGGCTGTTGCGGTTTGTCTCACAATTGACCAGGGCTAAATGCTTATGATCTTAAACACAGCTAGAAATACATGGTTTTCTTTCAAACCTTGTCTGCTAGGGTCACAAACAGATGTATACTTCCGGAAAGGTACCTTAATAAGTTAATAGACGAGGGTCACATGCATTCCTTTTGTCAACTGCAGATCAGATCGTTGACCACTAGCGAAATAGTTCGCGATTTTCTGTCATCCACTTGGGTGTTTTAACCAATACATTGAGAAGTGTCCGAGCATCCTCCAGCGTAGACATTTGTTCGTTGTGTTAGTGCGGACATCCTTGAAAGTATGTAGAAACTGACGGACAAAATTTCACAGGAATAGGTTGGATGAAACTCTGGTTGTAAAATCTACTTTCCTACTTCAGTGCCTCGTCTTCAAAAGCGTTCAAGTGGAATCAGTAAACTAGTCCGAGAGCAGCTATGTGATCACGATGATGACGACCATAGATGTCCAGTCGAGTAAACGCACACGTTGTATTGGTAAAAGATCACATGATTCGTGCTGTTGCCTTACCGTTGATATTTTTCGATTGCCATGGTCGTATGCGAGGATAGTTAGAAGCAATAGCATAAGAATTTACCTTTCGCGAGTCTGATGAAAACAGTGCACAATGAAGTCAAGTCTAAATATGTATGAATAGCTCCGCGAGTATTTAAGTTGCAAACTTTCAGAGAAATCTTGTGGATTTAGATGAGACCCAACTATGAAAAGCCAGGGCTTCGGCTGGATTCGAACCAGCGACAGAAACACCATGCCTCAACGCGGCAAGCGCTTTACCAGCTGAGCTACGAAGCCACGCCAGGAGCTCGGAAATTTCACATTTGGACTCGGTTACCCACCCGTCCCACCGTTTCATATGGAATCCACCAAAATCTTGTGGACGTTAAAATTCCAGTCGGATGTAGTAAAGAAAGATTTGTAGGTCAGGGCGGTGCCTGGAACGATCGTGGTTAAGAGACAACGTTTGAAACGAATGCAACTAACATTTCCAATTTACAAGTGGGGCAGATTCTGCAGAAATCCGAACAACCGGAGTTGAGTTTCGCTCACTTACACTAAAGTCACTAACTTGAACGCGAGAAGATCAAGATCACATGGTGTGGTCAAGCAAATGACAACATACACAACTACTCCTCCGCTCAACCGCACTGTCAGCTCATGTAACAATGTGGCAAGGTTGACCTAACTAAATTTTTAATCTGCGGGTTAGTGACAAATTTCTTAGTGAATGCGTCAATTCGCGAGACAAATCTGGATCCGTGGTTGCTAAACAATCATGCCTGTATGTACACACACGCATCCGGTTTATTAGGGCTAGATTTGCAAGTTAGACAGGTATTATCAGTCGAAATTAACTACACTAAATAGACAAGTTAAACAATAAAGCAAGCAAGTCCAGACATACAGCATCAAGAGCAAACACCGACCACAACAATCTCTTAGCTATGACAATTTAGGTTTTATGTGTCGATCAACAGTGGAAGAAACAAGCACAGAGCTATGAACAAAAATACGACGTTTCCCGGAATTTGCCCAGTCGGACGATAATTGCAAAACAAAACGGGAAAAATGAGTTAGATCGGTCAAAATCTAACGTGGCCAAGGACGATAATACGCTTTGCAAACGTACTACTAATAACTAGAAAACTCACCTCAACATCAGGTAGTGCAAACAAATTTCGTTGCACCAGTTTTACTGAATCTTCAATTGCTTTTAGCCAACGATCACACATAGTAACCGTGTCGAACAACAGAAACAGAGATGCAGACGGCGTGCGATTGTCCAAAATAAGCTATATATGAACACCAGAAAGCAAGAGTGAGTATTGGAACGTGTTGTTAAACAGTATAACGAGATACAGTAATACTTTCCTTTAATTTTCGGTACGGTTTACGCAACCTAACGACCTTCAGCAACAGCGAATGACCAGCCCACATCTTCAAACATTGCTGAAGAGTTGGCCTTAACAGAAGCGGATGGCACAAATTCTACTGCTGATAGGAATCCAATCAATCAACACAGCCGCGACCGCAATGTACGACCAGGATCAGTGGGCAGTCCGGGCGTTGTCAGGTCTATATATTGACTACTATCTTGGATTCTAGTCTCTGAATTACAACAGAGTCGTCGTCCACCACCCGACTACATTACCTGTAGTCGACAGGTAAGCGGGTGCTTTGATCACACTTTAGTTACCTACTGTGACTCGTAAATCACGCCCAATAAATCAACAGTAAACTTGGCACAATGATTACGGGATTCTTATTTGAAGGACGAACACGGGACGGATGAGGATGTTCCCAGTTTATGGGAGATCAGACAGCACGTTAAAAAAACTGGGATCATTAACTATTAACAAAGACCTGAGCTGTCGAAAACAATGTATAAGAAGCAGTATTAACTGCGCGATATTAAAAAAGGGGTGCACACTTAATTTTTTTAAAATGATGAAATATGCCCTCTAATTATATCATGTCATTGTTGGTCGGTCCCGTCGGTGGTCTCTCTAAGGGATTACTTTAAACCACATAATTGAAATGGGACATAAAATCAGACAATGGGAGAACACTCCACACATTGCACCAACATTTCTGGTTGTGTGACAGATCCTTTAAACAGTCCATATCTGTTGACACCAGCCATTTGGTTAAGTAGCTCAATATACAAAAGGTAGTGAAAGGAGAAATGCGAGGAGCTAGTGATCGTTCAATTGGTCCAAGTACCACGCTACAGTGCAGTCAATTGTTTCCAGTTGTCAACTATACATATCTTGTTGATACTGCAGCCAAGTAATGGTAACTGAGTCACAATAAAACCGTAGTAGATCGTTTGATGATCAACTGCTTGAGGAAGCGTTGTGAAGTGCGGACACAGCAACTCGTTTTCACAAGATCCCACACTTGATATGACTGAATTATTACACACACATGCTTAAAACAATCAAGTTATGTGAACAGCAATAGTACTTCGATCTTATGAATAAAGCAACAAATGCCCCATGCGAACGAAACTCAAGCCAGAGTGTTCTTTTCGACGACAACATAACCATAGATTTGTGAGCACTGGTTTGCTCATGAGTGATTTCGCGCTACGAATCAGTAAACGAAATCTTTTGGAATGACAACTGCCAACCGTCCTCGATTGGCATACGCGCACGCACATAGACGGGATTCCAGGAAGCCAACCGTGAACCTTACTCTATCTGCCAGTAATAAAGCTACTTGTTTGCAACTGCCAATCCGTCGGACACACAACTGCGAAAGATGAAAGATGTGGTTTTCCTGCAACCCGACAAAGGTTCCGGTACAGTTATCATGAACAAGGTTGATTGTGAGTCTAAAATGAAAGGTATCCTAGCGGAAACACGAAAATTTCACAGACAGTACGACTGACAACAACATTTTGATAGATAAACAGATCTCAAGAAAGCTCCAAATCTTACTACTATATGGATACATCTCGGAACTGCAATATAGACAGATGAAGCCAACCGGAATGCGCACACCACAGTTAAGAGGTGCTCCCAAAACACACAAACGTGGTATCCCGTTAAGACCAATCCTATGCATGGACAACTCACCGTACCACAAGCTTGCCAGATGGCTTGTTAACATTCTACACCCCATCCGTCAGAATTTTGCCCCTCATGGTGTAAAAGATTTTTTCGAACTGGTACAAACCTTACAGAACGTATCGGTGAGTTCACATAAGATGTTTTCCATTGATGTTGACTCTTTATTTACAAACGTTCCCCTTGGAGAAACAGTTGACTTTTTGTGCGATTTTATTTCCCGTCGCAGTTTACCATTTCTTCTCCCAGTTGATTATCTCAAGGAACTTATACTCTTATGTACAGAGAATATCCATTTTGATTTTGCAGGATCCTCTTATAGGCAAGTAAATGATGTAGCAACGGGCAGTTCATTGGGCCCAACACTTGCAGATATATTTTTAGGAATGATTGAATTAAAACGACTTAATGCTGTAGATGGTGCCAGCCTCTGTAAGCGATATGTAGATGATATTTTGATTTTTACCACTAATATTCATTTTGATTCACTTTTAAACCTTTTTAATTCTGCTCATCCTAATCTTTCTGTTTCTCATGAAGAGGAGACAAACAATGGTTTGGCGTTTCTAGACATTTCACTCACTAGACGACAGGATTGCTCACTACAACGCTCAGCGCACCGTAAGGCTACTTGGAACGGTCAGTATTTGCAATTTTCTTCTTTTGCATCAATTACTTATAAACGAGGTCTCGTGAGAACCCTGTTTCATAGAGCCCGAGAGACATGCACCGATGACTGCTTGCAAGGAGAGGAGAAGAGATTAAAGAAAGTGTTGCTCGCGAACGGCTATCCTGAGAAGTTCACCGATGTTCACAGCCAGAAGAGACTGATCAAGACTGTCGTGAGTACGGTCCATAAGAAGCAGGTCTTTTTGAACCTTCCTTTCAAAGGCGATCATATCACAACTGATGTAAGTCAAAAATTACAGTCTGCTCTAATTCGTAAATACCCGGCGGCTGAATTGCGATTGCTAATCACAACTAGGAGTGCCGCTCAGCTTATTCACAATCGTGTCCTACGGAGATATTCTGTCTCACATGTAATCTATCAGTTCACTTGTAGTTGCGGTGACGTCCATATAGGCAGAACAGATCGGTGCCTGCGACAAAGAATGGCTGAACAAATGCCTAAGTGGTTGGTGCGCGCCATGACGCAACAGGCAATGGCAACAGAGCAAGTGAGACGAATTCCGACCTCATTCATAACAAAGCACATCATGGAAACAGGTCACGTTGTTGATCCCGCCAATTCATTTCAAGTGTTGTTGCGTAATCGCAATCCGAAGTTGCTTGCCTTCTCCGAAGCTATGTTAATCAATACTCGCCGTTCGGTCCTGTGTGTGCATAAACTGTTGACTCACGCAATTTGTCTGCCCTGGAACTGATAGCAGTCCTTGTTTTGTGTAAACCCAATCGTTAATTGTTTCTACTATTGCTATCCACATGTCCTATATATTCCAATGTTTTACGTTCGTGACTGAAGAGAGTAAACGAAATGTTAACATCTCGCGACGTGTCTTCTATCGTTACTGGTGAACTGGACACATACGCCTGTTTTTAAGTTAACTTCCGCGAAAGATGAGCAAAAAGGAAGACGCGTCAGGGAGCTTCGATCTTACTACCAACGTTCTGGAAGCGGAAACATGGAAACCCTAAAGCATGGTAGTGGCAACGATTGTGCGCTACAGGGTGCCGAAATCTGCTGTTTAATACGCCACTGAACCATCTGCAGATATACGTCTGCGGCAATGAAACAAGTTTCCTAAAGTGATTGTCTCACAACTAAAAACTTTTATTCTTAACTTACTTATACTTCAACATTACCACCGAAAACAGAAACAGACGATTTTTAGAGCGTAGAGAGAAGTAGTTCAGTTGTAACTGTAGGGACAGAACCAGTCACGTAAAAAGCAAAAGTAGGGCAATTACCTGCAATATTCTGGGTATCTCATGACGCTTGGCATGAATCACATCCATGTCAGTCACGTGGGATACGGAGAAGCCGGGGCTGCGCAGATCAACGATACGATTCGGGCTGTTCGAGCAGAACATGTTGGACACATTGCCTGACGAATTCGACAGGCCGGTCATGCGTGACCAAGGGAACACGGAGGTGGGAGCGGAAATAGAGTTTAGGCTGCCGTTCAGTCCGCCTTCAGTAGTGACCTAGAGGTGGAGAAAAATACAAGTGCCAAAAAGGCCAGTGAAAATCGTAATCGATAATGACCATGAGAAAACAGATCAAGTTGAGAGCTAAAACATGTGCGGAAGAGATCGGACACAATTTATAAAATTCTCATAGCCAAACACAATACGGAGAAACGTACACCTTGTAAAACCTCAAAAGTAGAGAGCAGAACAGCCACAGTTTTTGCGAACGAAACTCGTCACATTTTACACCACAGATAACTCAGATACATGCACAAGCAACAATCACCAGGTTGAACTGTGTAATTAGCCAACTCCCATAACATTTCAGGCCACATACAACACACTGGATCAAAAAAAATCTCCAGAAACGGAAATGTTACTGGCATATATACCGGTTAGCATAACTAGAAGTGAACACATTTTTTATGGTGCACATTGCCAACCGTGATGGCATACTTCCGACAACTTAATCGATATAAGTGACAGAGATGATGATTCAAATAGTTGAAATGCATCTTTGAAACGACTCAGAATTGCTAGAAATGTTCTTGTTCTTTCATAATGTGTTCAAGGCAGTTCCAGATGTTTACGATGAGGACTGCATCTTACAAACTCACTGGGCAAAGAACGGGGATGTATTTTACTATTAACTGTCCGGATAACCTCATGCGGCAAGGTCAGATATTATTGTTCTCCAGAAACCAATGACTTGTCTAGTCTTCCAGGGCAACAAATGTTATTTTAAAGTATTACACTATACCTGTACAGCAAACCTTTGGTCCAGTATTACCAATTCACTTCTCCCATTCATCCAGGTCGCTCAGCATACATGTACGGGAACTCCCATAGAGTGGACATCCTAGTGGATGATATGACAACGTGGTTCACCATAGTCTTTACATTCTGCTGGCTTCCTAAGGTTGATTCGTTAAGGCGAAGAAAGTAACAATCGAGTTGTCCACTTGTATGTCCTGACTTAAGTCATGTGGAGACTGCACAGCGAGCAAATGACAGCGATTCGGCGTAGGCCTAGGAATGTGCACACTGAGTCACATTACCAGCACACAGCGAAATGGCCACGCCGGTGGACTCGAGTAACAGTGACCATCAACGCCTAATGTTCACAATGCGATTATATAACGTCCATTACCTCCCGGATTTTGAGAGAGATGACCCGAAGGGTACGACGTAAATCACAAGTCCCCACGACCGGGACACGAATGCGACCTACAATAACTAACTAACTCGTAAATATTTTTGGTTTCCTATGACGTCACCAGTTATCCATCTTGCATATATATATATATATATATATATATGACAGTCAGCCGTGAGATCGACAGAGTACACGATGGATAATTGGTACATGAAGCTCCATGCGGCTGAACACGAGGATTCTGCCACCCGAACCTAACCGAAACTAGTGAGAGTAAACACACACAATCAACAGGGATCATGGGCGAAATCCTAATCATGATCATAAAACGATCTAGCTATGTCCTGTAGTACACACTAGATAAGCTCAACCATGACACTTGAACTAGACTGAAATTCCGTGTATAAGATGACATCAAAAGCGTCTAGTTTCGATAATAAAATAGGTTTTTTTTACTCAAGCTGACTGTTGCATACGGAGTGTGTCAAACAGCAGACTCACGATAACTTACATCATAAATGAACAATCGCATGTCACTGAGGAACATAAACTGTCGTATCCATCCACGTTTGATAACACCACCCTTGGGAGTCTGCAAACAAAATGAAGTATGGAAAATGTCAAAATAAAAAATGGAATGCACACAAGGTCAGCTCGTGAGCGTGTTTTGTATAACCAACGCGTACAAATCTGTCACCTACTGTACTCACTAAATAAGCAGGCGGATGAAGCAACAACTAGAAAATATGTCACCAACAATTCTGACCCAACCTTCATAATAGCGCACACCAAAACAAAGATGTTTGTGACAGCACTGTCTATCGATCGAGAATTATATCTACTGACCTTTGTTCAACTACGCACATACACACCACCAGAACGCAGTTGCACCGTTTGGAACTAGAAAAGTAACCCATTATATGTCAAACACCTGAAACAGACTAACGAATGCGAGAATTAGTGACGGTCCACACACGTGTCTATCGTTAGCAGTAGGGGTTCAGAGCACGTGACGACAAACCAGCAAGACCACAAACGTGCAAATAAAATAAAAACAAGGAACTCATGAGGTTGGCTGGACTGAAAGGAAACCCGTCACAAAGCCGTGCCACTCAAACGATGTACAGGAACGAGCTACTCTTCCTTAAAAACTCCCCAAGGCTGCTGTTGGAAAGGAAAATAGGGCATCGTGTTTGCCGCCATGAATCACAGTGAGAAGCACGAGTTGGCTGCTAGCAGGAAGACCGCGCTAGTTTGTACACCGCTTGAATGACTGCTGTATTCAATCATGATCCGCAGCCAGTAAGGGTGGTACTCATCTCACCCATAATAGACGACTACCTCGAACGAAATATTGTGTCGGTGGAAGTGCCTGTCTTGACATGTAACGTTCAGTGGGGGGTAAATACCTTCGAACGGCTGATCGGTACGGACCAACGAGAACATAAATCGCAACAACTAAGAGAAATAATTTACATAACTTCCTGTATTCAACGCGGCCTAGCAGATAGGTGTCAGGACTATCATTCTGTGATCTAACAACCTGACAAGTGGGTTCGATTCCCCAGCGTGCGTGGCACTGATGACACCTAACAAAACCTAAACAGCTGTCCATCACGTCGCCGGCAGTAATGTGGGCCAAGCGACTGCAAATATCACCTGAGCCATAACGCGATAGTTCAGAGAAGAGCTGAACGATACATGAACAACGTGCCTAACAGCACCAGGCCAATCCACAGTCATGACTGCGGTGAGCTGAAGCAGTTGTCGAGTTCATCATGCTGAACGGTAAACTTAAGCGGCAAGCATTTGTTATGAGGAGTGCATGGAGAACAAGATGATCGAGCGTCGAACTGCTCACTGTTCATAAATCAGTACACATTGTCCGCTAAAAAGACACTCACCACGTATCGTC
>JTDE01001089.1:48514-59040 GCA_014338405.1 Paragonimus skrjabini miyazakii
TAGCAATTTCATTAGGTCGACCACGTCATTGAAGTAGTAGGTAATGCGCGGCATGACAGCTGGTTCATCATTAGCTGGATGCTAAGTGAGACATTTCGTACACTAATCGAGAGAACAGAATCTGATGGAAAGATGAAGCGAGCAGCATACTAGTGGCCAACAGAGACCGGAAAGTATCCTAGTTTTCTCGGCTTCCTGATGTTGTAGCACAAACGTCCTCTAATTGGAGCACTATTCTACAGAGCCAGGGAAATATACAAGGCCTAAACAATGGAGGACTAGTTAGGATTGTTGAAGGATGTGCTGCGTTCAAATAACTATCCTGAGAAGTTCTTTGAGTATCACAGCCAACTGCGTGTTCACAAAGAGGCTCAACTTACAGTGCAGAAGAAGACAGTGTTCACTGGGTTACTACACAAAGGCGAGTCAAATGACAGACTTAAAACGTAGTCTTGAATTTGGTTTGCAGGTGCACCTTACTGAACGCACTGGGAACATGTTTTGGTCACCAATCAAAAGACCCAGCTTCAATCCGTCGACTAGTCAACTTATTCGCGAATGCGACAACACATTCAACGAGGGGATTTGCAGACGACGGGTAAAGCAGCATCTACCAAAATGGTTGTACCAACCGTTGCACTAACCAGACAACAGTCAATCAACCGAACTCGGCTTCCTCGATGGCCAGACCGTAAGCTCAAACTAAGCAACAGATGTACGGTGACGCGCGATAGCAACGTACAACCGAATTTATCGAAGTTTTGTTAATCACCTGCGACAAGCCTCCGCCAGGTGTTCAAAAGGATGTAACAGCTACATCACGCCCGCCTTGGTCTCACCACTTAGCATCAATGTGGTTTCAAGAAACCAAGTGAAATTATTCAGTTGTTTTCATTTAACCACTTTTTTAAATTGTTTCGAACGTTGCATGACGTAAATTCATCTTGCGAACTTCGTGTTCTCTCATTCCTAGTCAACTTAAGGAAAAAGATAAACTGTTTCAGATGTTTAGAAAGTCAAGTTTCTGATAAACTGTTTGCTGTGGATGGCGATAGATACAACGGTTTGGTAATACAGTGTCGAAACACGACGATAACTTGTTACGTCGGTTTTCAACCCGATCACCGAATGTTAAAATGAAAGCTCATTCAGTTCAATACTGCCATGAAAACGCGTAACTGATCCTGAGGTTTAATACCCCCCTATTGTGACGGATTGATGTTCAATAGCACGTAGTGATGTCGTGTTTAGACGCAAAGAGCCGTTGTCTAGCATCGACTGATACGATTGTACAATATACCACTGAGGACAAATGCTTGTGATTGAAATAACTGTCTGGGTGACGCACGCACCATAGGCAATCGATTTTCAGTAGAAGACAACCTTGCGAAGAACGAGATGCTTCGACAAAATTAAAATTAGCATAATTAATTGTCCTCGGCGGTGGAAACGCTGAGCTCAGTGGAGAACATTAAAACCGAAATACACACGACGAACGGAAAATAGGCGAACTAGAAAGATATAACAATTTACGCAGCATACCTGTACGGGACCCTCGAAGCTGGTTCCAAAGCCGTAACTTCCATCGAATCCAGAGTCTGTTAATGATAACAGAGGCGAAACAACTATTCATCCTTGCATACATTAGTGGAAGACTAGAACGAGTACACTTTGCTTCACTACGTAGTAAACCAAGAATCACACAGGACAGAAGCTGACAAACTGTTTAGTGCAAATAAAATAAGCAGATGGGGCACAAGTAGTCTAACCAAAAAAGTACGTGCATTTTGCAGTCGCTTGTGAAAGCCTACACTGTGACAGTGAAACGCATCAAATCTAAACGGGAGAAGTCCATCGATTATCTGTCTTCAACGGTATTTAACTACGCATGACTTTTCAGGTATGGTAGAGTCACCGATAAATTGTGCAACGCACAAATCCCACGACAAATACGCTCAATAAACGGAACAACTAAGAATATGCGTGAATAGGTCTGGTTTGCCACTAAATTAGACTAGCAGCTTAACGACCAGCAGCACACAGAAACTTTAATCTAACCGAAGCACTCAGCCCGTTTAAGTCTTACCAAACATTGATAAATAACGTTTGCTTTACCTGCAAAATACAACCTTTTGATGCCTGCGCATCTTACTCTGTGGCCAACCGGTGGAAATAGTTTCGTATATCGAATATTGTTGAGTGTGATCAGATATCAATTTCGTTCGAATGATAACAGACATACTAGGTTTGAAGGAGTATATGAATAAACGCATGAGTTAACGATAGTCAAATTACAATGAGCAGTCCATATAAATTGCTCAACAAAAGATTCCAACCTGACTAAGAAATCCTGATAGTGAGAGCTAACATTTACAGTAAACAAAGAAAAGCTACCATGTATCTTTGAGACAACTGCGCAACCTAAGGAGAACTCATCAGCGACTGAGATTGAATGATTGGATGCAATGACACGGTTACATAAGCTGGTCGTCTATGGATAGTTCGTTCAGTCAAATTTGACAAGAGAAAAAGTGTAAATTATCGGTCGGATAAAAACTAGGCACTACCGGTGAGTTCTAACGGGCGTGATGGGCCTCGAGATCACTGTGCCTTTTTGTAAACAAAATATCTACAAAATTTCATCACAGTGATAAGGCTGAAGTGATGTGTGTAGTATTCATTTTGTATATAAATGAATTTTTCAACAACAAAAAATGTTCAGGCTGAATGGTGTGAAACCACGCCAAAAGACACGTGGGTTTGATAAAGCAATCAATTTGAAATAAAGAGAATTAATGTTTGTTCCGAGTCGATCAGATTCCGTGAATGCACACTTCGTTCGATATAAGACACAAATACCGACAAACTAGGCTGGTAAACTATACAATCATTTAGATACATGTGGTCACTGGGGGAATAAGTGTCAGATACATCATTACGTAAACTGTGCAGTTACGACACAAAGTTTCTGTGTGAAACCTGCCAAATAGCGGTCACCAGGGCATACACTAAAAACGCGGTATGTGGCGGGCGCCTGTGTGTTTGTATTTATAAGGCACAAACGTTGAACCGTGTATGAGGGGAGAAGGACACCGGTAGATAGTGATACGGAGCACAGATCGGCAACATTGATCAATAACCAAGGAGAACGGTAATCAATGCACGACGTAGAGTGAATGTAATGCGAACACGCTGTATACAATACGTCAAAAGAATAAAAGCGTGTCATGCAATTCCCGAGTGGAACAATATTACAACGGAGTTCAATCAGCAGGAGTCGCATAGACTGATACCTGCAGCGATTGGCAACTAGTGTTAACGATACACTAGCTAACAAGCAACATCAAATACGATAGTGAGTTCATCCCAAACTATGTGAACATATTACAAGAATTTGAAAGCGAAATGGATAAAATAGGCTTTCTATTTCTACAAACCAATTTGTTAACTTCTTCTGTGAAGTTGTCAGACGCAATCGTCTTTTTGGAGTTCAACCTTATAATTAGCAGACGTTTCCCGAAATTGAAAATATTGATGGCTTCGAAACGAATTTTTTAGAACCAGTATTCGATAACTAAAAAGGACAGAAGACCAACTTCCTCACAGAAAATCTCACCGTTTTTGTAGTGTGGTCTTCGCGATGTGCGTCCTAGTGCCACCGCGGTGGAGCAGGACACATTTTGATACATTAACCATAGACGTTCTCTAACCAATTTCAATGTTCAATGTTGCTGAGAACAGTTATCAAAATATATAGATCGACTAGGGTTTAGCAGTTTGAAATACTGTGGATATTTCATTACACAAGCAAAGGGGTCAATTATGGATGCAACGTCTTCATTGTTGGCTTCAGAACTTATCCGTCCGGTCGATTTCTGGTGAAGATTCATCCGCTGTTATCTGTCGAAAAGTGGTCATAAATTGAGATAAACAGGATAGTTGTGTTCTTTAGCTGAGGCGACCGGACAATCCGAGAAGCTCGCATGACCGAATGTGATTGAACTTTCACAATGCGCTAATTTAATCGCGTCTGATGCGAGATTAATGATGTAATGGGCAACCCAGTTGCCTAATTCGAATATTGATCAGAATTGAAATACAGATCGTGGAAAAAGTAGGCACTACTAACGACCCCTACGAGAGCAACGCTCGAGTCTAATGCCCCTCAAAAGGGGTCGGGTGAAAAAACCCATCCAAATTTGATAGTCGTAGTCAAACTTGAGCAACGTTCGACATATATTAAACAAATCTCTAACTATTTCTCAGAAACAAACCATTTACATTGCAAGCTAAGGGAGAAATACAGATGCTTGCTTGCTACTGAATGATGGCTTGCGGTAGCTTACGCGGTATACACTTTCCACAATTAGATATCAATCCTATGTCCTATAGAAAACGACACAGTTTCATGAAACATTTCACCAGTCAGACCCACTGTTCATTCTGTCTCTGCAACCTCAAGGGTATTTCACGATTCCATAAATACACCAACAAAAATGTGCGGTGATCACATAATTGAAGTTAAGATTTCTGTCTGTCAGAGTGAATCTACTTACTTGACACAATGGCTGATAGATCAGCAGGGCACCTAGATGGCGCTGACTGACGACACCGCTGGTGACATTTGAAGCCACAATTCTGACATTGAACGCCTTGCAAACGTTGGCCAAGCATCAGACACGTGCAAACACGGCATTTGGTCGGGACAGAGAACGTATCCAAGGTGAAATTGTGGGCCGAAAAGGACGGTTGTGTAGGAGCCGAAGACCCGGTTACATTCCACGAAGGATGCTGGGCAGGAGTAGAGTGTTGAGCATCCTCTATATCAGCCAGTTGCAATGAACGATGACTACCGTCGACCGAGAGCTCGTGACCAGTGTGGTTTAGCTAGAGTGGAAGGACGAATGAGGATGAAATTAATATAAGACATATCATCCAGTGACAGTATTTGATAAGCAACCTGAACAGTTTCACACAGTTTTGTATTTTGCGGAAAACGTACTGCTAGTTCAAGATTGAGCAATGAGTGAACCAACTTGATCGAAAACCGCTTGCTTCGTAGAAGTTCGATATCACTCTGCTTGCCGTCCAAACATTGCAGAATAAGAAAAATGAGTACGATTGGAGATACAACTAAAATTAAAATGTTTCTACAATTGCAGACCGACAATAGGAACGCAATGTACACATCCTTAGAGTCACTACAGAGGACGGTAATTTCATCTCAAAACTCGGGATAAGGGGCGGAATAACACGAGAAAACTCGACGTGGTTTAAGGACAGTTTCACAATCAGATAGTCGAGAACTTTTCAATGAACTATGTTGATAAATCACTAAAGATCACTATTATTTCCTCTGTGTTATGCTTTAAAATGCTCAACGACGAAAGAGAGGTTAATTGATCACGACGCGTCGTCTGTGTATAAAGTATTCGAAGAAGCTCAGTGACGACAACACCGAATACCAGATCCGTTCACTCTGATAAACTCTGCTGTTTAAATCCCGGAAACCTGGCAGTATCGTCTATTCCACATGGGCAATGTACTAATACATGGGGACAAACACCTGAGGGTTTAAAAAACAAAATTATAATTCATCTAACCGTCTATATACACCAGTCACGTGTTTTTTGTTATGGTTAACAATGAAGGGCGGAAATTAGATATACCATATAACGTTAAATAGCCGCACAAGCTGGACATCATATGAAGAATTTCATCATACTCCGACTTAGGGGAACAAATTCATCGTGTGATGTTCGACAAACGAATGGTTAAGACCCATCGCTACTCTTCACTGGTTCCTACGTCCTACAGGGTTCAACCTTATCCCCTTGTTATTTTCATCTTATATTGCATTTTGGCCAGTAGATAGTCACACATTTGTAATCAATTATGCAGATGATGTGGTGTTAGGTAACAAGCACTCTATTAGATTTCCTCCTCCCGTCAGGCTTGACGATTTATCCGAGTTAGCAAGTTGGTCTGAGTCTCGCAGTTTGTCTCTCAACACATCCAAATGTATTGACATCCTGTTGCAATGGCATCCCTGTAAATAATTCGTTAACTTTAATGTTTTTCATCCTTTTCAACTGTGCGTACAACTTTTAATGAAAATCCTATCGGACACAACCCACCCTTTGTATTCGGTGGATCGATCTACACTTTTAGAGTCGCTTAAACGCAGGGGTTACCGACCAAGTATGTGAACATACTGTCGGCGCTTTACTCCCATACCAGGTAATCGTTTGCCACACCGAGCGCTGTTTGCCGACGCTGTGGCCGACTGGCGTAAGGTGCGAGGTGGGCAGATGGTGATCTGGCATAGACAAATGAAATCGTTCACGAAGGGGTTGGTCACTGTAGGTCGGGTTCGTCTCCAAGGCTGGGTACCTCGCGACTCACAGAGTCAGTGGCTTGAGATGTTAGATGAGATGGTGGCCAATCGAGCTCAGTGGCATAAATAGTGTCGTTGTTTGTCCGAGTTGTTTGTGAAGCGAGTGCACTTAAGGACGCGGGGCAGTGAAAACCGTAAGGAAGCTGTCTTGCTGATGACGCCTTACTTTCAATTACAGCTCAGTTGTTTGTTAGCAAGGTGTAGGCGCCTTGATGTTATATGTTTGAATGTAGACGTAGCTATTTTTAGCGGTTAGGTCCCCTACCCTCTCCCTTTTTTCTTCTCTCTTCCTAAACAGGGTTTGTTTCTTCTTCATGGTTGTGTGGCAGTTAAGCATCAGTGTGAACCACTGGTGTATTGCTGTCTATGATGATGATGATGATGATGACGGTGATGATGACGTATCCCTGCAAGTGAGTATCCACACTTTGCAATAGATCCTTATGCAAACATTTACTTGCACGTTCACGGTTTTACTGTTCCTCCGTTGTTCCTTATTTAGCTCGATTTCTACACAAACCAAATCTTCTCATTCTTGAATTAAACTCAAAACTGAACATGGCTGCGGCTATTTTCCATAGCCTGTCCTTGAGTCCCACAGTTGTAACAATCATCTTGTGACCTAAGTACATTCATTTAAATGTTCTGTATTTGCTGAAGATGTGAGTATATGGGAAAAAACGGAAAATTCACCTTTCGGGGTACATAAAACACTATACACTGACTTGACTTGAATGGGGAACCGGTGCGAAATGTGGTCAACCCCATGAAACAAAAGCTACAGCTGCATGAACGAAACCCTTTTAAATCACAAGACCCTAATTGAAGAAGTATGTCAGGACACAAGAGATCTACAAAAACCGACAGTGTCATGACATCTCCAAATTAACTGTCAGCGGTTATATCCCATTATTTTGAAAATAATGCGACATACCCAATCGTATATCGGTGCTGTTATCACTAATGGCTTATCTCCAGCTCAGCAAAGCAGTAAATAGTGACTTGAAGTGCCCAGTAGGGTCGAGTTCCGGCACTCAATCATATGGTAGTAGATCACTGTTCAAATTACAACTGTTCACAGACAACTTGACGATAATCGGTAGACTATACATGATCGAATGAAAGCAAAGATCGTGTGATTTAGCTTATCTTCTTGGTTACATGAAGCGAATCAAATTGTGAGTGGTTAAGAAAGTAAAATAAGATCACAATAAGATGGTGTCAATATGTTTGTGAACTGCTCATAACACTAATCAGAGTGAACAGATTTAAAAAACGAGAAAACTTACAGCTGTAGGATCAAAGCTGAGCGCGTCGTCTATTGGCTGGAAATCAGCAAAAGGCGTAATTAACATTTTCCAAGACAATATGAACTGGTTTACAGACAGAGAAAATAGTGGAATGTCAGATATACACAGAACGTCCAGTCTCTTTGACCCAATGTAAACAAGGACGGAAAGGATAAACTTGACTTTTTCAATGACAGAAGAAGATAAACAGTTGTACACCACTGGGTCGGTAACACAAACACTACATATTAAGGGGGTAGATGAACTAAATCTGGGTGGGACATTTCTCCAATTCTAGGACTGAGTTAAGTATAAAGAACAGAACGTCTTTGTCGAAATTAGTAACCACTAGAAAGTCGCCGCTTGGCTTGTCAGACAAGCTGTCACCTACGCGTCATAAATTCTAGCCCTAACCTATTCACAAAGTCATCTTTATGTAGTGGCACATTCGCACACCAGACTTGCTTAAAAGTAGTCGCTGTTCACAGCTAGCTGACGAGTGTGCTGAACAGACCGGAAGCGCAAAGGCACAGGATGAACGGATGCCACTGTCTTCGGTAACCTCGCCCCAAACGAAAGTCAACGAGTTGAACGCAGCCAGTCAAAATTTGTACCCACACTGAAAATTGACCATACGGCGGTGTATGCAAACTCGAATCACCTTCACATATTCCTGTTCATGATCAACCGACCTCACGTTATACAGTGCACGTGATTTTAAAGAATGCGTCCAAGAATAAGTGATGATGTGTGAATAAAAACAAAATTGTGTTAGCCAGCAACCTCAACCAATTCACCACCAAATCCGAAAACAGGATGAATACGGCTGTTCAGAATGAATAAAGCAGAATGTGTGCTGACAGCACTGTAACATCACTGACGTAGCAAGCGTGAGATTGCAGTTGTAATGCTCATTTTCTGGATCAGTTACAAAGGTTGGAAATACTATGAAAGTTTCATGACTGAGAAGAGAATCACAACGAAGATGTGCTTTTAAAGTTGACAAATTTATTGAAACAACGAGAAAAGCTAACATCTGCGAACAATGGAAAGTCACAGTCTACAGGCCTCGTTTGATAAGTGACAACTCAAGTGTTCATGATATAACGCAGGCACTCATAGACATGAAACTGTTTCTGAGTTCCACATGCATGTCTGAGGGCACAGGTGTGTTAGTTAAGCGCTTATTGAGAGAGGTTAGGAACCGGTGACACCTTGCGAGGTAGGTCAAGATAATCCATCCGAATGCTGAAAAAACGGTCAGTACGAGATAGCGTCTAGGTTGAAACAGACAGTCATATGAGTTTTCCTAGCATGTGAGTTACAGTAAACCAGGTTGTTGTAGGTGAAGGTGAAAGTTTTAATACAGCTTAAAAGCAAACTTCATGAAACCCAGGATGCAAAGTCTAGCACTGATGTGCTCCAGTGCCTCGGAATTTTGGACTACATCGAGGACGTTTACTTTATCAGTTTTCAAACCACCTGTCAAGAAACCACCCAAGTTAAAAAAAAAAAGTTGTCATATCGTTACAGGAACATGCTGTCCTTAGCTACAGAAATTCTGAAGTGGTACATAAAAACTGCACAAAGTTTCTTCCGTTCACCAAACTTGTTTAAGAATACAACTGCATTCACACGTGTTCTTCTTCCTTCAAACTTGACCACCAGAGATGCTACTGAACAGTAGGCGACCTTAAATGACAGGAAGGTAATAACAGTTCATCCTCGTCTGAGTGATACATGACGTTCTCGAACTTCGCCATTTTTACTGGTAAACGGATATTGATCATCAGCGAATAAGTGGGACCAACCGTTTGGGGAAACCTCTTTATTTCTTTAGGAGCTGTCGTGGAACCTTACTAATCTATGGGTCAAGCACAAACGACTGATCGACTACGGCGTATAGGAGAAGTGAGTACAATCGTTAAGGAAGGCAATCTAAATAGCTTCTTGCAACGTACGTGAAAGAGCCACCTTGGTCTAGTGAATAAGTGTATGGACTAACAATTTGTGGTGGCTTAACACATGAGTTCGACTCCCGAGCATATATGGTGCTAATGCGACCGAACAAGGCTGAAGCATCTGTCGATCAATTCTCTGTAGTTACTGGCATTAGATGTATGAGCGAAATGAGATTGAGGCACACACCCAGTATGAATTGTTTGTCAAAAGGCCTCAACACACGCTGGCATAACGGACTAGCTAGCTGGAGTGGTCCGTAGTACGGACATCGACGGGTCTTTGATCTAGCTGGCTAGAGCATTTGTTGAAGTTGCTGACTGATGCCAGGCAATGTTCAAATATCGCTAACTGAAACCTTTGAGTATATCGCCTATTATGATACTTCGTTAATGAGAATGTATTCTAATCGATTTAGTAGTCGTAACTACAAGATGCTGAGCTTAGAAAAAAACTTACACATACAAATAATCCTTATGTGCTTAGAGCTCAAACACAGAAATACAAGGAATCCTTTTCTTACGCATCATAAAACCATACCATTGAGGTTAAAGGTTGACGGAAATCAAGCATCATTCACAATTAATCAGAGTTTTCGCATTCTCGTAGATTATTCCAGTCAGATCCTCTCGAACACAATACCAAATTTGGGTTTCCATTTTGTTAGGGCCTGTTCGCAATGTGTAACGTTTCCACAGCCCCGATTTGAACATCGACTAAATCTCCACGAAGCAACTGCGTTGGTCACTGTGCCTTCGACCTTAGCTCCAGCACGGAACACACATCACATAAACCATCAGCCTCATTCGCAAGCATCCATGCGTTTTGTACAACTCGCCGTCGCTAAAACTGGTCTTCATGGTGCACAAGTAGTGTATGCA
>JTDE01001089.1:74028-95358 GCA_014338405.1 Paragonimus skrjabini miyazakii
CGTTGGGGTATTCGGCCGAGAGCTGGAATGCTCGTACTTCCTGCCTGACAATCCCCCACAAGTGAGATCCAGTGATGTATTGCTGTCTATGATGACGATGTTGAGATGGAAGAGGTCCCACCGGTTCGGATGTGCGCTAGTGCTTGCATCGGACGCCGGAACCGTGATACACAGTCCGGTCAATACACATTCTCCCTCACACGCGGGAGAGAAGGAGAACTTGTGGTGAGAAACCATGACTAATCAACATAAAAGCATATGACTAAGACGGAAGTGCTACCAGACAAAACAGTATTGTCGTTATTCTCTCACTACCACTCCACTAAAAGGCCCACAGCTTCCGTTCTGCTGTCAATCAACAACTGTGTGCTGTGGTCCAATGAACATACCCACATACGTAAGCACGCGTTAAACCACCCAGTAAGATTGCATAAACAGAGTTCAATCGATAGACGGTGAAAGATATCACTAGAAGGTAATAGACGAATGTGCAGAAAATATCAGGTGAGTTGAAAAGTGGCACAGCTCTGATCGAAGCTCTCCCGTAACGACAGGCAGAAAGAAAACACGTAAACTGAAAGATGTCAGATGTCAGAAAGGCGAAATGTACGAATATTTGCAGACAGAGTCCGGTGCTTGAAGAAAATGAGACGGGCAGACACCGATGGAAAACAGATAGGTGAAGGGTCGAAAAAATGGTAGGAATGTAGAGCAATCGACTAGGACGGTTGTAAACACTTGTGGTTCTTGAAGGACTTTCATTTTCCGCAAAGCAAGCATGTAAAAGAATACAACTAGCAGCAATAAAGATTGAACTCGAATAGTCAGTAAAAAATGTAATATAGCGGTGAGTAGGAATTTCTTTCAACATACATACGTGACCATGTTAATTGACACGAGCGCGTTAAAAAAAGGGTGAATTATCCGGAAAGTCACAAAGCCGGAAGAAGGTAAAAACCGACAAAAAAGCTGAATCTAAGGATCACAACTGCATGTCCGACATCAAAATCGCCTACAAAGGCTGATCATCTTTTAGTCGAATCAAGTCAGTAGTATGCTCTATGTCCACCGAAAGACGATTTTCCAATTTTTTTTTCAAATACACATTCATATCTCCATCGACCGGAGAGCAATTAACTAGGTATTCTCGAGTCAATATATTGATAGTAATTGTGGACCAACTGGAATAGTTAGCTAACAGTCACAGACAGTATCAATCAAGAGAAAACTTATTGATTCCATTGCATGCATAGGGTTTGAGCATCTTGTGCCTGTCATGCCTTTAACCAACGGAGTTCGATGTGACGATTGTGTATAATTCAATATACTATTAGCCGTGTGTGCTTAAGTGTCGGATTAATCAACAGCTGTAGTTTGTTTAGGCTTTTCTTGCGTTGTTCGAACTGTTGGTCTGTTTTATGTTCATATCTCTCGAGTACCGACTGCTGTAGCATACCTATGAATTCTGACCGCCAATTTGGATGTAATTCAGAGGTCAATCCGCTTCGTTTAATTGTACACTTATTGATGTAAAACAGGTTAATGGTGGGACGCAAGAATTGTCAACAGTTTGATATTTATTACTCATCAGTAATTTATTTTATCAGACGGTTTATATAAGGTGGTATAATAAAATCAGGTCACCCTTCCAAGTAGGGTAGAAACGTTTGCCATATCAGTGTCAAAATTCCTCACAGAAGCTTTGACTCACCTTCACTGAAATGAAAGTACCGATACTCAGCCAACATGAGAAGAATCAGTGCTTACTGTTTGCGTATTCTGGACGAGGTCAGTTGGTGACTTAGCGCAATCTCACAGAACGTACGCAGCGCCCTTGTTTTTGGCTAATTTCGATTAGTACGTAAGTACACCTATATATTCGCTCGGTGATCAGAACAACCCCACTACCGTGTGCAACTAATAGGAACAAACTGGGGATTGATTGTAGCCATTAGTGATCAATGCAGTTGGATGGTACGGAAAGGACTGAATTGGTCTGCCTGAATTTATCGAATCTTAGCTTATGAAAAACACCTGCGTGAAGTTTGAAAGGCGATATCCAGAGGAAAGAGTCAACAAACTGCTCGCACATAAGTCATCACGGACGAACTGGACAGAAATGTTACCTTTACTGTCAACGGAAATTCCCAGGTTTTTCAACGCGCAAGTTATCAACTTGTGGTCAATCGCCACTCGGCCCAGCGGACGCTGCAGAACCCCAGTTTTTATCCAGACAACTTTCATCATAGAGTTGCGTTTCCAGAAACAAGTTTGGAAGAACTGAGTAAAGTACTGCGAATAGATCTTAACAAACGCGTTTGAAAATGCTACATTGATTGAGTACGCCATTTTCTCACACCAGTCTCTGTGATTTACCTTCAAGTTGGACACAAAACAACCTCTGTGGAATGAAAAGAACGCACAACATCTCCAAGGTTCTGTAGTAAGGAACGCGCAATATCGCAAGCTTAAGCTCCGAAGTTAAAGGGCAGGAAATACGTCACCCGTTTTGTTGGTCCAGATTACCAAAACAAAAAACGTGCAGTGTTGATCAAGAACAGAACTCCAATTCTTCGCTGTCCAGGACGATCGAAAGGAATCATTTTGTCAACAAATCAAAACAATATGACAGTCTTATCGTTCGCAACTAAATTATGTTGAATCAGCTCTCGGCGCCTATACTGCTGCTCTGGAATAGTGTATTTCTTTTAGTCTAGCAAAACCTCTCTGCCACGTAGGCGATGAGTTGTCCGCATTTAATTACTGATAACTTTCGCCGTTTGGTTTCCAGATTAATGACGTCGTAAACATCAACTGTTCTTCACTCTTCGGTTTATCAATATGCGATTGTTACCGGCGGACGAAAAAAACAGTGTTAACATAAGTGGTAGTGTAGGGGAACAGAGCTGAATGACATATTCCATCGAACGTGACTCGTAATCATCATCATCATCATCATTTCAGTTTTCAGCCGTCCCCGTTAGTTCAATAGTTCGGGCTACCGTTGGTTCTGACAATGTTCCACGAAGTTGCAGAGTGATAAAAAATACGAATGTGTAACGAAGAAAAAAGGAGACAAACGAAACAAAAACAGCCGGGGTTTACGAAACAGAGAAGTTAACAAATTGGCGGATACAAGTTCATTACCGACTGCGATAAAATGCTATGTTAGGTAGTGTCTCCAACTAGCGCTGTGGATGGTTGCAAGCTACCCAGCCAGATTAACAGCATCTACCAACCCTGCCTGTGACCATATCATCGCCTTTGCCGCCTTCCAGTTTCGTCTAAACATCAGAAGCCACAACTAAGCAATGCGCGATCGGACAGACGCTTCGTCGGCATACGGAGTACATGACCCAACCAAAGAAGACTGTGCATTTTCACTATCTCGGGTATTGGCCGATAACTTACCTACTTCTCAAGCAAATGGCGACAAACCGATACGTTGCTCACGAAGTCAGTCCAGTTGATACAGGCTAACTGGCAGAGATAACGATAATCAAATACCAAGAGTCCACGAGCAACTTCCGCATGAGTGGGTCAAGCCTCTGATCCATAGAGCAAAACTGAACGCATCCACACACTGTGAACAGTCTTTAACCGACAACTGAATCTCACTGTAGTCGAACATGTGACGAAGTATAGCGAATCGACTAGGTGCTTTCGCCGACCCCTTGGACACCTCATCAGCGATACTACACACTAACGGGATGACAGTACCGGGTAGGTGAAATGATCGACAGCCTGCAGCAGTAACAAAGACCAATGCCAACCCAATCTTGTAACAATATTTTACACTTTGACGATGCAATGTGCACACCATACAGACCAACCATATCATTTAACCGATTCAGTAGGGTTTACATGTTCTTTGCAAAAGAATTAAGTTGTGCAATGTAGTCCACATGTTTACTATCAGCCAGCTTACCAGCAGGCAGAAACTTCACCAGAAAATCCTCGGAACCTCTAAGTACTCTTTGCAGAGTGCTGATCATCATATGGAAAAAAGAAAGAGGGAGATTGGACATCACCGTTCGAGATAGCTGCCATAAATGAGCACTCTACACTAGCAGCGGACATACAACGATTTTTAAAAACTGGCATACTTCATTGAGACTGCTTTGTGGTGTAAACAGCCCCAAAGTATGCCCGGCAACCGAAGCCACAGCCATTTTTAAGTCAAAAATATCAGGAAAATTGGCTCAGAAACGGGGCGCCGATGCTTTGGTATCAGTTGCAAGGTGAAGGCATGATCGTTACACCCGCGACCAGGCGGGAGACCTGCTTAATCCTCTCTTATATCGTTTTCTGTGTCTCAGAAGTCGTCGTAGCATGACATCCATGAGCAACTTAGAGGTAAGATCAACACCTCTGTGGCTGTCACATAACGTCTCAGCACTTCATTGAAAACGGGGATGATTGTTACTAAGCAGCAGTTATTAGACACGTCTTCAGACCACTAAAAGGAACGGCGTAGTTTGATCAGTTCCGATAGCAATCTCTCATCACTGTTAAGGACTATACTACATACTATATAGACAGTCTCACGGATCATTAAAGGATTAATTTAGTAGGCATCCAGTAGCCGATCTCCACTGTGAGTGGTTTGGCTTGTTCACTGAGTTGTCAGTTGACGCATTTTCCTAGTTAGTTAACCACTTCCATTATCCATCCTTATCTCAAACAGTAATAGTAGTAGTAGAATGCAGTTGATTGTGGCTAGCCTGTTGTCATTCGTACTGTACTGTTAACACAGTGGCTAGCAAACCCATACGCCCCTCACTTGAGGCAGTTAGTCTCTCCATGATTACCCAAAGCCAAAATGGACTTAAAATGGTCTGCCACCTGCCTCGGACACTATTTTCCCGGGCTTGGAGGCCGCGATGCATCGATTACTCTAAGTGTTTAAGCCTTGTCTTCAGCTGCCGTGGCAGCCGTCATAATCATATCCGGATGGCTACCGCACCAGCACCCGAGATAGGGCTTGCTCTACCTAATTGGCTATTCGGACGACGAAGACTACGACCGTGTGTTCTACGTACTGCGACCGAGATTCGATGGTGTTAATTCTAGCTGAACAAGTGCAAGAAAAACTGGTCCAACACAACGAATAAATAATTGCCTGTTAAACGAGGTGTACATTTCAACGATTAGTATCACGCAGCTTCCAATGAAAATGTTGAGGACTGGAAAACGGACACTTGGAGGCGGTAACCATTCACAGTTGTCATAGCTAAACTGAACCATCAGATGGCTGGAACGACAGGAACCTAGGCCACTTAAGAAAAGGTTTAGTTTGACAGAATACACGGAAAGGGAAATGAGCAGAGAAGAATTTGCAAGAACGCAGCACGCACACATACACCTAAGCGCACATATACCTCATAAACCGGGTTTCCGTTCGACGGTGGAGTAACCCTGACATGTGCACCACTCCGCAATAATCCGTCTTATCTGCATACACGTTTACGGTTCGCCGGCTCGAGTGAATTAAAGAAAAACCGACATTTAGTGTGGACAGGCTCACGCCGACAGATGACACCTACAAGCTAGATAGCTGTTCCAGTAAAGAGAACAACAAATGCAAGTCGCGCTTGCCCTAAATTCGCAGCCACTACACCATCGTGTTGACATTTGGAAACCGGCGCGATCTAATACCTGCATCCACTATGTTGACGGTCAAGGGGTGCTAACATCTTAATGCCTAAGTAGGATTTGCGTGTGCTTTTCTGAAGACCAAAAAATACTGAGAGCGAGCTGTACAGAAATAAAGCACGATAAAATCTCCTGATGGGACACAGTGATACGGAAATAACGACAGGTAAACAGCCGTGTGAAAGGGAATGGTATCTATCAGCCAGGTGATACTCTGTTGGAAAATGAACATAAATGTGAAACTAACCATTGACTGTTCTCGTTAATCTGTGTCGATACCACAACCATGGTCGAATGAACACAGTTGACGATGTAAGCTGTGTATGTTAATGATGATTACGACTGTGCATAAAAACAATGGGGGGGGGTGGATCCGAATGAAATAATTTGTCTTAAATGCCCCGTTTCAAGAGCGTTCAAGTGATTGGCGGTATAATAATCACGGGGTAACGGATCAATACGAAGGTTGTTCGCACGAGTACATTCTCAACCTGATGAGTCTAGATAAGAAAGTAACGCACGTTGCTGTTGCGTGCATATGAGAATCTGAATGAAGGCAATCCAGTTATCTCTACAATTATGACAATCGAATGAACTCGCGGGTCAAACAAATGATAATGGCGCAGTGGTAAACACGATTGTCTCATGAACAGCGTGTCTGCGGTTCAAGTCCCGGCAGTGGCAAGGAAATGCACTACTGATGAGTTGTTCTAGTGAGAGCGAAACTCCAGTCTAGTGCTTCTTTTCGAAAGGGGCCGACTGAAAAGTCTATGAGAATGCGACAGCTGCGATCAATTGTGGGTGATGTTCAATCTATATGAAAACCAAAATCCTCTACTACTGACCAGTAATCGAAAATAAAAACCCCGGCAATTTGTAAAGGGAACCTTGAAACATATTTCTAATCAGGGAGAAGCACAACAGCGCTTAGAAGACTATGAAACTGATGGGTGTGGATTCGAATCCAGGCTACTTTAGCTGTTAAAGTTTGAGTTTCAGTACAAAATCGAAAAACGATCTGATAGATTACACGGCAGCGAACATCACGTGACGAACAGTCCGATAGCTTTAGTTCATTTACAGCGAAATCGATTAGCCGTGAAATCTCTTCATTTAAGCATCTAGTTTGCTCGCCTCTTAAAAGAAATGATGATTAAGGTCGAATAAATACGAAAAGCCTTTATAAAAATAAGCATCCAATAATATTGGTCATCAACCATGAAGGCAGAATTAACCGTTTTCATTCAGCTTTACAGAATGCAAGCACGGCCAGTCACAACTATATGTGATTAGATGGAAAGGAAAAATCAGAGCATACAGAGATCTACAACAAGCGAATATCATTGACTTCACCATGCCAGACAGCGTCCTTAGCCAAAGATCTTCATTGCATCGGGGACACCAAGCTTGAACCAAGCTTCCACATTAGAACTCTCAATTTCACAACCCAAGATATATGTAGCTAACAAAAAAAACATTCTGTGAACATTACATGATGAATAGGCCGTGTGTCGCGAATATACGGTTGCTCATACAGTTACATTGAATAATTGGATTCTCGAGGAACGGTTGAGAGCATACCGGCGTCATACATGACGTAAGCTGCCGAACGCTGACCAAGACTTCCCTATACGATTTGTGATCTCATCAGACAGTTCACTGCCATTGATCCAGGTCCTAAAGTACCTAAACCCGGCTACTTAGGAAGACTCATCATAAGTAATGCAATCAATCGAACAATCAATCCTGCGGTAGCACCTTGCAATTAGAAGGCACATGGGCTAAACCAAACTACCGAACCGGAACCTCTAAGACTGTCAAGACGTTCTGACTCATCTGTGAGCCATCATAGTTCCGAGAGCATTATCGTCTGCACACACCAAGTTTGGTAGTTTGGGGCATTTTTTACACCGTCACATACGCAGTTTGTCACAGCACACCTTACGAATTCATATATAGTAAAAACCAAATAGGAAAGGAGGAGCACGTAAACGTTGATGTACCCGACCTAAGGCGTACTAGATGGACGATAAGCCCTAACCCGGCTTAAGGTCTCACAATATGTAAACATCACATATGTCAAATAAACCAACCCACGTTTTTTTGCACGTCCAAAGTGTGCCGATGAACCAATCAGGCTTGTAAACATAAACCGAGGACCGACTTTGTGAACAGTGCAGCATTCAGCAAAATTGCGGTTAATGTTGATCATGGTTTATGTTGACCAAGCATCCGAGTATAAAAACGTCTTAATTGGGGGCACTGAATTTAATCATGTTAGTTAAAATAAGCGAAAAGTCAAACAGAAGGTGATGAGAGAGGGGGTCGAAAACGCGGACTATGAACATAACCAGCAATGCATCCAATGGGATCGGCCAGTGTTGCGACTGATGTCGAAGTTTTGTGTACAGTAAACAGAAGATCAACTAGTACAATGAGTCAACCATCTGAGTCATCCGGGAATGTAGGTAAATGACAATGACAGGAAGAGTGGATGAAAAGAAGGGTTACACTATCAAAAAGAGCAGACAGCCCACGTATGCTCAAGGGAATCAGTCTGAGTCATGCGCAAATGGAAGAATAGGGGAAACACGGGGATGGTTGAACGATTAAGTCGAATCGAATTACTATTGGACGCGTATTCAGAGAGCTCTATACAACTCAGTTGATTTTCATAATCTGTTCTCACCCGAGAGCTAGTCAGACAGCCAGACAGACAGGCAAGCATAGGGTTTGTCAGTCAGTCTTTTCTGTACAATGTGACTACATCCGAAAAGCATATTCTAGCATTTATTTGCTGGTACGGTCGATAGAACAGACAACAATACAACGCGCATCATGCTACATGCAGTAGAACCCACGTAAGCAGCTACAGTACAGAAGTTCAAAGTAATGGGGACAAGATCACGCATAGAAGATTCAGTGCTATGTGCTAAACAGTGGAGTGCCTAGACGATCAAAGCCAAAGATCGTTCATATCAAGTCAATAGAAGGTCAACTGGTGTCCGGATCAATAGGGCAAAAATTGTACGATACGATCTTTTGAAGCGAAACTACGGAAGACCTGGTTAAGTACCATGAGTAGGTCGTAAGAACAATCTCTATTACATTCATTCATCGTTTATTACAAACGAGCACGACACACTGAAGTCCATCAACGTGATAATCAATGATATGCAACCAAAACGTTGTAGATGTAGACTTCTAAACTGGAACGAAATACACAATATTATATGAGTTTCAATAACGCTTTTATACTTCTTATGGTCAAACTGTTTTTCATAAGGTCTTAAATTAGATGTTACAATTTCGAGAACTGGAATGTTCGACTGACCACATCGAGTCACTAGTTTCTCGCCATTGCACTGTCGTCACCCAAGTTACTTCGCCAACGATCAAACAAATTCACTTGTTTTCAAACACCTCGTTCCTTTTCACCAAACCAATATATTCACATGAGTCAGTACACTTTATCCTCAGAAAAAAAGTTGCTGTTTCCATTTATTACTTCACCAGACAACTTTCTGATAACATTACTGTGAAAAGCATACGTGGAATATTGCAAATAAGATTGAACAAGACTAGTTTTATTCGCATTTTGGAGCAATCTACAGTTTGTATTGGAAATGAGCGGCTAGCTTTCGCCCACCGGTTAAAAAAAACTGCCAAATGAGATTGGGATTCGGTGACCAAAGAAAGTAATCATGTTCTGTGCAGTAGGACCTTTTGTGCGAGTGAGCAATCGCCACGGAGGATGAGTTCATCTGTTGTACATTCTACTAAATCAACGTACTTTACGTAATGATGCAAAATCAGTATTGCAATCCACAGCGACCTGTTAGCTCTTATCCTCACAAGAATGTACCTCATAGTTACGTTGGACCTTTTTCAGTATGAGTTCGCTTCCCAGTGGTTCTCATCTAGATTTCCACACACGTTGCTTGTGTGGACGTTACAGTAAGGAAAACACCGGTTCTTCAGTTAGCATAAGGTTGCTTAGGTGAGCACCATGCCGGTCAAGCGTCTGAATTTCCCCCTTCGATATAAGTATTTGTGATGTTGGGAATACAAACACAACGAAAACACTGTTCGTCGGCGCCGAATGAAACTGCATAGACACGATGCATTTCAATAGTCTAAAATGTTGCTTAATACACCTGATGAACAAAGCCGGTGACGATCAAGTACTCCAATTAAAGGGATGTTATTATGTATAATGATGTCAACGGGTCCAGCCTCTTCCTCAATTATCAGCCAATTTATACCTTACGACTAACTGGCCAATCAATAGAAGGAAGATGGTTAAACGATCGGACATTCTAGCGGCATATTTTTCTGCATTGTAAGTTCAGGAAGCTCTTCAAACCCGCCTTCTTTCGCTACTTATCACACCGGTTTCAAACATTAGACACTCAAACACCATGCGACATTTGGACCACACAATCAATCAGGCAATGCTGTGGTTCACATTGAACCGTATCCACGCACCGATAATTTGATCGACGTAACAAACTTAGCTTTATATGGAACACTCGACAATGGGGCTGATGGTTACTTAACTGTCTGATTATTGAAAACTCAAGAGCTTGTCGCATCATATGTTAAAGAATCTGCCTACACACTTTCGGAACAAAACACTGTAAACCATGATAGGTGAAATTTTTGGCGGACAGCATGCATTGAATATATGACATCTCTATCTAACTGTGTTCCGTTTTTTTCTTTTCCTCTACCACAACAGGAATTATAAACAAAGCGTACTTCCATTCGGTCAAGTCAGTCGGATATTGCATACCTCGTTCACATCACATAGAGATACAGTGATATTTCCAACAATGTGACAGCCTGTTGTTAAGTAACAAAAAATCAACCTGATGAACGTGTTTTGTCACACGTATGGCTAAAAATTTAGTGTGTAGTGTTAAACTAATTGAAGATTAATTCAAAGCTAATTTTCATGAGACGATTTTCAGAAGTGTACTGGAGAAAGTAAGATATCTCTCAAATTTACGTCCATGTCTCAGGTTACAGGGTTTCATTTACCACATTTGGACACAAACAACCAAGCTACGGTGGTTTCAAGTCGCGACGAGAACACTAATGCAAACAAATGACCGGAAAATCTGATCATCCACATCCCTCTATTTTTGTGGAACGTTCGATTTAGGTAAACTATTTAGCGTAAAATCAGGTTTTATCCGATGTGAGTAGCGTTATTCTTAATCACGAGACAACACTGCCGACTGGAGCCGATTGACTACGTCTGTTACCGGTTGACCGTCCCTGTCATATTTTCAGGTCTATCCGACTGAATGTGAAGCACGGAGGTTCGGCCATCTGCAGATCAACTACTGCCCAGAAGCGGCAAAATACAAATGAAGGACATTAGATACTGAACATTCAACAGAATGCATCCCGAAAATGTACTGAATCAAAATATTTGCAAAGGCTGACTGATTGCTCGGTCCAGGCTTAAACGTGAAAACAACAGAATCCGAACAACGAACCAGCACTATAAAGATGTGCCAAAAAACAAATGAACGATAAGTTCACACCATAAAGCAATTACAGGCTGTTCGCCGGTAAGCAATTGGATCATGGCCATGAATGTCAAGTGAAACGACCTATACTGCTATCTTAACGTGATGGTAAGGCTTGTGTGTCGTTTTGATCCGGAGGGATAAGCTGACTGGGATTTCGGTTCTTCAAGGTGCAACCTTGTCAGATAGGTCACAGGGGAGTAGTCAGATGAAAATAAGATGCACTCATAGGTTTGTAGATCGCATTACTGATCGCGTAGGTAGTAATACACGATCCAATGGGCACACAACAGAACTATTTTCGTAGTTTCTTCATCGCGGTCTTCAGATTAAGGAAGAAGGGTAGAAAAAGTACTCTCAGATGAAGGGAACTCCAAACGTTCACCGGCTAACCGTGATCGCCGGCGTATACGTTAACACGGTCCCAAAACTATCGATAACATTCAAAAGCTTGATACAACCTCGAGCACACCCAATGCGCTCAGCAGTGGGTAGAATCAGGCATCAATGTCTTATTCAATGCAACCCCGGGCTAAGCAAGTCCCTCACTGGCAAGTGAGTCAGACTCTTGAGTCATGGGCTCCGCTTAGGGTCGCCAAAGAAGACCTTACTTTCGTTGCTTCGCAAGTCATACTTTTGGGTCACAAGCTTCGAAAGGGGTTCCTAAAGTCAACCCCATTTTGCAGCAGAAACGACCGGGAGGTATCATAGGTTATCGTTCTTCAGACAGTGACATCATTCACCCATTACGAACTTCCCATCCACTTTTGCCTCCAAGTTTTCTGAGGCCGAAACAACGGGTGAACATTGGCGCTCCCAATGTCCACATTCTCCGACAAATTGATCAGCAAGTTACTCTGGCAACTACTCTCTCAAGTCTCGAACTCGAAACGTGCTGTGTGCCGGAGGCGCGAGTCTACGATTCTAGCACTGTTATTCACTTAAGCTTCCCTCTGAGTAATCGTCGATTCAAGCGCTTATATCTCGGGTCTCTGGTGACATCGAAGCTGAGTCTTGTGGTTAAACTGGAGTGAGAATTGCATCGAGTTCAAGAGTAGAACAATATCTGCTCGAATGGATTCTATTGAACAGCCACCACTTATGCGCTGTCAGACTCAACACATCAGTCAACCTTTTCAAAAGTGGTAAGGAATGATTACTGTCTGGACTGGGCACACTTCTCCGTTCCATATGAGAGACTGAAAAGGTGCCTCGTGACTGACGCGCGCCAACAGTCATCCCTATAATCAAAAAAGGTGCTATGACATCATGTAACAATCACAGAAAAGCGCTGTGTACTCAACATGTCGACGTTCGTTCCAACAAGCAGTTAGCCAGATGCCAGCAAGAACGCACTTTACGACGCTCACATCGAACTTCTGAAGCAGACTAAACACCCTGACGTCGACATACTAATTAGCGATTTGAAGGCTTTCCTCGGTAGCCTTTCGTCAAAAGAGAAGCAGCTTGGTCGTATTTTTGGTATTCGGGCAAAACGCATTGACAATGACGATAACATCCTGGAACTATGCGCAACTTGCACGCTGTATGTTTTCGACACCGAACCTCCATGCGAACTTTAGTATACAATCACAAACGGAATGCCCTATACGGCTCAGACACAGGCAAAACACGACCAAACATCTGTCACTGGCAGATGATGCCACACTTAAAGACTTTCGTGCATTTTGGAGCAACCACCAGGACTCGCATCATCCTGTTGTGCATACCCGTTTTGTTTTATCATTCGCCTAGAGATCATACACTCGAAACTGTGAGACAAACAACTGACATTCGAGACAAAAGAGTGTTAACAAAGCTTACCAAGAAGCGTTGGTGAACAAATTGCCCAGTTTCACTCGGACGAGAGAATCTCACGAGAACTGCGAATAAATCGCAGTAGCTATGAAAACTTGCTCCTAGGACGTATGTTCCAAAGAAGCTGAGCAGTTGCGACAGAACTGAATTCCTGTCCTTATGAACAAGCATCGCTTGATTCCACCTGGCTCTCAGTTTGATGACGGCCGTCGAGAACTTAAACGCAAGTTGACTGAAAGCCTGTGCAGAGACCATGAGCGCCACTTGGTTGAACAATCGAAAGAGATGGAACGAGCTCTTTTATCTAGGAATAGCAGAAAGCCGTTTTAACGACCGTCGAGTTGGTGTACATGTGACCGTATGTGAAAAAGTCAGTTAACTTATCACCAGCCAGTCGCGTCGACTTGACAAGTGGGTAACACACTTTGAAGAACAGTTCAGCCGACCTTCCGATGGTTCGGAAGGTTAAGTTACTGAAGCGTAACAAGGTAAGTGAACCAGGTCTTTTTCCGTCTCTAAACAAGGACGGTGGAGGAAGGCTAACTCTGACAAAACTGACAAAACACCTTCAGACGATTTGAGAAAGTGAACAGCCACTTCGTGATTGGTGCTTCTTAACAACGACTCCCGTTTAAGAAAGGGAGTATCCGGAGTTTATGTGGCAACCGCAGAGTCATCAGTCTAGTGTCTCTGGCGTCCAAATTAATCACTGACCTTATATTTCGTCGGCTCACAAAGCCCAAGGAAAGTGTGACACATGAGTAACAAACAGGACTCCGATTCCGTCGAGGATGCGTCACTATCGAAGTAAGCGGCGGCCCGAGCCACAGTACCTTCTGATCAGACTCATGGCTGTTATGATGATGCACTGAACTAAAAGAAACTCATTGTCTCCGAGCGAGCACATCAGTTTGAGATGACGATGTACCAAGCAGCTTTGTACCAATCCGAAAGTCGGTGAAGCTAACGGTTAAGTAACCGATCGACGTTTCTGAGAATAACGGTATGTAAGTCAACAACACACCAGCATGTGGATGATCCGCACTGTTGCCATTTCGTACATGCGTGTATGAGATCATGAGTGAAGATGAACTGATAGGTGTTCAATGTGGTAACACGTCAGCAGTTCTAACTCTAGGTTAGATTGGATAACAACCAAGTAAGAAGACTGCCTTGCAGTCATCTGTGCATAAATTACATTGTTTATCAAAGCTGGGCTTTGTTCTGCCTTAATACATTTCAATACCTCGTTAGTGGCTATATAACGGGCTTTCAACGTGCTCATGAAAAAACAGCCTATTCAACCTAGTTCCCAGAATCGCATCTCAAAACAACGCTCTGTATGCGTTAAGTTTGGTCTGTGCGCGCAAATCAGACAGTAAAACATTGATGATAGATTATGTGACCTACTCCAGAGCATATCAGAGGAAACCGACCCGACGCCGAAGCGGGACAATGGTGTACAAAAAAGGCAGGACAGTCCCTATACCTCACATGATCTGACGTTTTAAACACAACTACCAACGCGCTGAGCAGCAAGACTGACTCACGTACAGCAACCGTTGTGGGATAATTGTATCCGTTACCCAAACACGCTCACATACTGCACATGTACACAAATAAGTGCGCTACCGTGGTCGTTTAAATCGGTCGAATTGTCTGGTGCCCTCCTTACCGCAGGCAAGGCAAACTGCATCCAAATCAAGCACAATGGGTTGCCAGTGTATAAGCAAACACAAACAACGTGAACGCCATTTTAACTATCGTTAACCAATGAAAACTACAGACTAAATTGAACGTAATAGCAAACCGCTAGCCGGACGGACACATTCATATTAAGGTCTCAAGGTGAAATCGAGTGTAGCTAAAATAATCTACAGTTAATGTTGTGCAGATCGCTAATGAGGTTCACTTCTAACTTCACAGAGGTGTATACGCACAATTAACGTTTCTACATCACAAATAAGGTTTATAGAGCATACGGTAGAATGAATAACAGGTGGCTTATAACAGAAATACTGCGAGACTGGTTCCTTCCAGACCAATACAATTATGTGGGATAGAGGAAAGGAGATATGGAGAAGTGAGTAGAATGAGAAGAACAGTCACAAGACGATACAATGAGCGGTCGACAGGTCCATTTCGACAGTGTCTAATTAGGATAGTTAATGTGGTGTACCATTTCCGTTGGGTCTGATTTAGTGAGATTTACCTCTGATCTTCTAGACTCTGTGCTGGCTACAACGCGGTCTGAAGGTTGTACAGATTGCACTTGTCCAGCAATAGAACGATCGGGACGTACGACGGTTAGAGGACAAAAGACTGCACTACTGCTGCACATCTAAATGATGAGTCTAAATAACTAAGAGAGTTTGTGAACTGAAAGTTTGCGAACGATTAACAAAGACGGAAAACGTTGAAGTTAATTCTAATGGTCGTAAACACAGCCAACATAATCTGAGCATGAGAGTGGCCGAATGCACGCAACTACTAGCGCCAGCCAAGCCCAAACTACATTCCGAATGATGTTGGAAAATTTTGCAGTCCAATGAACAATCTCTCCGATCGGCAACATGCCCGTAGCCAATTTAAACCGCAATAACACAACTACATGTTGAGTCCAAAAAGGCCGAAGAAATGTCACAGGGGATAGTAGAAATTTGAGCCACAATGCGATGGCTGTTCATGTATTCCGCCACATAATTACCACCTAATAAATGAATGATTGATAATCACAGTATGAATGACGGAAGCAAGGTAATCCGGGATAAATATACACAAACTCGCAGTTGATGACTGAACAAACTAACAGTGTTATATATATATATATATATATATATATATATGCATGGAGTCATCAGTAGATAATGAAAAAACAGGGAAACGCACCTTGTAACAGTTGCTCATTTACTTGTTCTAGCATCTGTTCGAGTTCTTCCACTTTTGTCTCCTTTATCCGAAGCAGACTGTAAAAGAACCAATGAAGAGAGAAAAATCTCAACTAAGCTCAGCTGCGCTAATCACCACAGTAGTAACAAATGGGTCAGGGGCGAACGAACAAATAATGACCTTCAGAAGAGTTTTGCACAAGCAGCAAATGACATAAACATCAGTGTTGCGCAAAGTGGGGAACAATATCACACGTACAGAGGAACTCAGACGAACTAGCACCGACTATTTATAATGGTAGTAGCAAATACGAGAAGGACAAGCCAAAATGCAACCTAGCCAGAACATTCCTCTTCTATCAGCATCATACGTATTGGTGGTGAAGTGGAACTCAATTTGATCAAAATAAAAGAATACATTTTTGCCCGTCTTACAGTGTACACGACTTTGTAGTTTCTATTATTAGGATGTTTTGACATTCCCGGTCGCTTTCTCCATTTAGAAAAGTGTTAACAATAACAGCAAAAGAGGGTCATGACAGCGAGCATTACAACCTTCCCGCTATGACTTATGGCCATACTCAAAGACACTTTCACTCAGAGACATTTTGAACCGTTTGAACACCAATCGGGCTGAGTTGAAGGTGTCATTACACCCCTTACCAAAGCATGAGTTGTTTAACGTCCTACTTCTTCTAGCCACAGACAGAGAGAACAAACAAAGTGTGATTTGCAAGACCTTAGGTAGGTGTATGAGACATATTCCAGTCATCTTCAACGAAAGAGATAAAATAGCTTTGAGTTCCAACACACGTGACCGGTCACATAGCGATGTTAACACACACGGACAATAATTTGCAAACAACGGTTATCAAAAGCAGATGGCTTACAGACACCACCGAAGTGAAACTGCCAGATTTCACAATCGTAACGTAGTAACGCGTGCAAAGTCACTTTATACACCCTGCTCCTTACCAAGAGACGGATGTCACGCCGGCGCCGGAAATGCCTCAGGTTAACAAAGACCAGCCGGACGTTAACGATACGTAAAAACACCCTTTCCAATACGACTGTCAAATGGATGTGACACAATTTTCAGCAACAAAAAAACCCAGACTGTCTGTATCCAGGATGGGTGCAAACGAGAACTACATCAGTTCTGAGAGAGCACTTTGTGTTGTTTAAACGCAAAGCACATACCACATCGCGGTATCTACATAAAACCTAGTAATGAAGTCAGAAGCCGTAAAGATGATGGTTTATTGACTTATCCAAAGCGCAAAGCACACTTGCCACATAACATAAGTTGTTGTTAGAAGGTCGTTTAATCTGATAGGCTGACTGTAATGCACAAGTAAAAAGTGTGATCAGGTAGATCTCAATGAAACAGTTGGCCATGGTCTGGAGTGAAGTAGGCATCCTATGGACCGATACAAAAAAGATGTGGAACAGCAGCAGCAGCAGTGATGGTAGTTTCGGACAAACAAATGACACAGCTTTACGACCTTCTGGAGAATACAGACCTTAATTGAATCTAGCACTAAAAGCTCAGCCAAGTAATCGACTTACACAAAGACAAGTAAGCTGTATGCAAAGTGAGAGTAGACAGAATGTGTCAATCAAACATTAGAAAACTAATAATGAAATCGGGAAGTGTTGTACACCCTACGCCTTATACAGCACATAAAGATAATGCATTTCCATCTTCGGGAGGTGTGAATATTCATATAGATACTGGTTCGAATATACAGTCAAGCAGTTGGATGTAGCCAGAAGGTGACCTATTTAAAGGATAGCTGAACAATCACAGACACGTATGTGAGGAAATAAGAGCGTACATGTAGCGAGGCTAATTAATATTGGATGATGGGAAAAAATTATTTGAAAAAAAAAGTCTACGAGGAACTGTGTCACGTCAATGCGCTTGCTTTAGAGATATGTTGTCAACTCTTCCACCCATTGCCTATAGAAAAGAATAGTACAACAATCAGGCAAGTAAGCATCAACAAAACACATAATTAAGTACCAGAAAGTACGGAAGGGAATTCAGACTTCCAACATAGGAAAAGGACCATCCGATCCCCATGGGTGTGTAAATCACGTAAATGAGTATTAGGTTAATGTGAGATTAAATTGAAAGCTCAAGCACAAGGTAACGATATGGAGCACTTACTGAAGCGATAAGAAGATTGTACACATTTAGGAAGTTTTTAGCAAAGCTGAAAAATCTAAAAGTGTTCACCCATTAGAAGCATGCTGTAGGTCAGCCGTCAGGTTCAGAAAGACTATTCAGTGAAAAAAAAGAAAAAATGGAAGAAATTGAGGTATAAAAGTGGACGGAATTTACATGTGTGAAAAATGTTGGAAGGGTAAAATATAGAGTGCACAAACTAGAAGGAAGCGAGGAGCAAAAAAGATCGATGAAGATGGCAAACGGAGAGCGATGAATAAATTACTCACAATGCAGAAGAAATTATTGATAACCACAATATTTTCCGCTATAATTAAGCCTTACGCCTCGGGGTTTAAGGCAGTAGCATATGTATTCAGGTTCCGGACGAGTTTTATGTTAGTTTGCTGATCAACTGACTAAAAAGTTATAATACAAACTATAACAGTTTAGTGAATCTGGGAAGTAGATTGGACGCAACATACATTCGAACGCACCTTTCGTGATTGGACAGACTTTCCAAGCAGCCCCTCATAAAAATTATACATGATTGCGAATATTACATCAGGAATGAACACTTTCATACAGCAAAGCGTTGTAAACCCGTATCGATAAAAACTGAACGAGTGATGATCGTAAGTACCATACGGATCGGGAACTCCAATCTGTTAATATGCAACCGCACAAGATGAAAGGACACTGCCTAATGATACTGCATATAGTAAGGTTAGGGAGGAGATCTAAATAGTCCAACAGGAATGTTCTATCAAAATAGTCCTGATAAGAAGTTAATGCGTAATTAGGTGTTAGAAAACATCTAGTGTAAATTTACGTGATTGAATACAGTACATACTTCTGTGGGCGGGTTGAAGGTTGTAAGGAATGTTGTAGCGCACACTAGAAATGTTTCCGTGTGAATTAGTGAATGGATGAATTGCCAAATATGAAGAGGTGGCTTCTAATCCAAATTGTAGCCATTTAACTTCTGGGTTAGAAAAAAATGCTGAAGTTGTAGATTATTTCGTACAGCAAAACATCGGGAAGCGAAATTCAAGGCACAATATTAAGAATGACCCTTCTCCCTGGCAGTAAAGTTCGCACACAATCATCCGGAACTATGAATCTGCAGCTTCGAACGGGAGTACCACGTACTGAAATTTGTTTTGCACACGTACAAAAAATAATAATTCAGATTTGCTCTGGTGTAGTTAATCAACAAATTCAACTTTTCCGTTTCATAGACCGGATTGTCAATTTTCCCCACTGAATAATCGTGTTCAATGTGTAAAAAGCCTCCTGGAGTTAGGCTGATACTTGTGTATACTAAGGGCATTCTTTCACTTATTCGCTCGAGACAATTCTGGTTTCTGGTTGGTAGCTCCTTATAATGTCCTCACACACAGACATTTGAAAAGTTAACCTGTAAAAGTCCTCGTTTTAGCCGTTTCGCGATCAGCATATAACACAGATTGGCAGGTGTTTATATTGAGAATATTTGATCAGCATTCGCAAATGTCCTCCGTTATGAGCATATTGAGCAGCGTGTCTTCCGCAATCAACGCACACTGTTGGTTAGTAGCCTTAACGTGCATCCAAATCTAGGACGACGATTTACTTTTCGTCCATACACTGAGATACACTGAAACACCAACAACAGAATGTAAACATCTCACGGTAAACATAAAACGTCAAAATCAAGGCCCCTCATCAAACAGCTGCATTTTATTGACAATGGACAAGATCGATCATGCCAAGGCTTGAACAATTCATGCACGTTGTGATTGAGCTTGAACTCTGATTATCTCCACATTCTCGTGCCAGAGAGTAGGTCAATGTTTTCAGCCCAACATTTAATGGGGCACTTCGTAACCGTGTGGGAAACGTTGCCCGTACGGTCGAACTTTTGCTAGGCTGTCCATCACACGCATGTGGCCAGTTCGGCTAATCGCGTCAAATGTGTTAGACCCTACTGGCGTCACTAATAAGTCTAAAACCATCACGCCTGATGGACGTTTCAAGACTGGTCTTATGACACCAGACAGTTTGATGCAAATTGCAGAATACGATGTTCTGACCAACCTGCTTACCTGATACGCCTATTAATCTGAATCACAGCTTTCAATCGAAATGCTTATGTGCAACATTCCTTCAGTTATGTATATGCGCGTTAAAAATGCGTTGATGTATGAAAGTGTTCGTTTTTAATAAATAATTCGATAAAACGTTATTTTTAGGCAATCTGGTGATTTAATCAAGTGATCGATGAATTATGGCTGCATAGGTCGCAGATAAAACTCGTGCGGAAAGTTGAAAACCAAGGTGAAAAGCTTGAAACAATAGCGAAGGGCTTAAACTCATCGCAAAAAGCACAAGTTTGAGATTCAAAATAAAAGCTGGAAGGTTAAAGCGTAAAAAGCAGTTTAGTCTTGAGCGTACGTATTGAAAACCATGTAGGAAATCGAACCGGTAGACTTCACGTTGCTAGTCGATGTAATTTTCAGTTACGCAACTGATTTTGTGAGCGACGTCTAGATAAACGATAGGAAATTCGCTGAGCGCGTCAAAGAGGAACGACATGAAGTAAACTTACGAGTCCACACAAACGCAAAAATAGTCAAAATGTTACAAATGTTACTTGAAATGGCACATGCGCATTCACTGAGACGATGACGTTCGGTAATGACGTATCACTCATTTGTAGCCAACAACCATGCGTTGTGTAACGCACTGATAAGTTGTTTACGAATAAACCAAAAATCCACGAACTTTGCTGAGTTTGAGCTACGTAAATTTCACGTGGATTATACAGTCGCATACCAAAACAGTAAAATAGAAAAGGAGGATTGCTGGACCGTCGAAAATTCGTTTTAGTTTTTTAACACTAACAGTTCGGTACTAAGAAGACACAATGTCACAACGAGACTGCATATTGACGCAGTGTGACAGTTTGCATATCTCGATGACCTGTTGAGTGAAACCGGAAGGTGTGACGATCACACTGACAGAGTCACCTATACCAAGCAGACTAGTGGGTAGAGATCTGACAAACCACGGTATCACAGTCCTCCAGGTTGGAGGTTGGAAGAGGGTTAGCATCATTTTCATAAAAAGGACCAGTTCTGGTACACTACCCCATCACCTGTTGACTTGCGTTACAGGCTTTTACGCTAAATGCTTTGTTTGAGAACCCTAATCGTTCTCCTGCCTAGGTCTTGGCGTTCTGGCAGTATCTCAGCCCATCATCATCATCATCATCATC
>JTDE01001089.1:103871-126777 GCA_014338405.1 Paragonimus skrjabini miyazakii
ATCTTTGTAAGAGACGGTGCATCATGATTGGTACCTATCGACAATCATGTTCATTTTCAGAAAAAGTGTCAGCAAATCTGTGACAACCATAGAGACAGTATCCTTGTCTTTATCGCATCCACGATGCTTGCAGCTGTCATAATACAACCGTTTCTGAATCACGAAGAGGATCAGCTGAGGGTAGAACAGACCCGTTTCTGGCCTGGTCGCGGGTGTATTGATCATATCTTCACCATGTGACAAACACTAGACCCTCGACACTATTTTCCAACCAAGGTCGTTGTATTTCTGGAGGTACAGTCAGTTTTTGACTCTGTTGTCCAACAGGCTCCTTGAGGTTGTCTTCACCACAGAGACGTCTCAGTGAAGTATGTCAATTCTTTAATGTCACTGTATTCTTTGTTAGAGTACGGACTGCACATTTTTAAGCAGCTATCCCGAGCGTCTTCTACTTCGAAACGTATTCGACTGGGATATCCGGTTTGTACTTCCGTTTTCTATTTTGTGATGAACTATACTTTTGAAGGGGCACTCAGAGATTCCCAGAGTCTCGGACTAAAGTTTCTGCCAGGTGGTAGGTTGACCAATGCTGGGTTTGCGGATGACCTCGTTCTATTTAGTTATTCTACGACTAACTTACAGACCATGCTGAATTAGTTATTTGATATGGTTAGTTCATGTAGTATTCATTTTACGTCTTCAAAGTGTAGTGTTGTTACAACATTGGGTTGGCACAAATCCTGTCATCATTATTACAGAAAGGCTGCTTATTGCTTCAACTGCCACTGCGGTGTTATCCCATTGACTTGCAGTATTGCGGGTGAAATGTCCACGATGATAGCGAAAAACACCTAATGTATTCGTCACATTTTTGTCATTCATTATGTCGCAGAGGCGTCTGTTTGGCAATTAAACGTGGAGTTTACAATTCGTTTCCGTCCTGGGTTCCATTCTACCTTTCAGCGACTCGGCTTATTTGTGTGGATGACCACTGTTGTCTCCACCAGTTAGTCTGTATCAAGTATGTGTAGCATGACAGTCTATTGGTATGAGTTTGGGAAATGTGCAAGTTTGCAACCATCAACCGGTATACTGAAAATACACAGCCTTCGCTGGTTGGATCTTGTACTCCGTAAACCATCGGAGAGTCTGCCGCGCCGCGCAGTGTTCAGTTTTGCTGCTTGTGGTTGGAAAAAACTGCAAGGCGGCCGGACACTGATGTGGTCACAGACCAAGAGGGCTTTGGTCGTCCGCTTGGGGCGTTCGTAATCATCCATACCGCTTTCGGACATTACAGTGTTTCACTGCCATTGATGAGCCTACGCTCGCAAAGTTGTTGACTTGTTCTCCATTCTAAGAACCCCCATCATTTATTTGTTCCTCATGTTTATCGTTTACATTTTTACTCATTTTTTACTGTGTTACTTTATGGACCCTTGTCATGGTCAATGGCAGCCTGAGCCGTGGTACCACGGGTACGACTCAAAGTTGAGAGTGGTAGCAGGACACAGTTTATGCCATGTCCCGTTTAATGATTAGACTTGCTCCACCTAACTACCGTATGGGTCGGTCGCTTGTCTCGTTACTGACATCTTGTGACAAATTTAAATTCATGTCAAGTATTTTTTTAAAGACAGTTTTGTTTGTGAATCCTTAGGTGCTTCTTTATGATGCTTTCTTACTGGTGCTGTTTCGTTACTGCGGTTTTCCAGTCGGTTGGTGTGTACCCGCCTTTGCAACCCAATAAACGACATTACGGTAATGTCGTCATTGCACACTAAATGTGACACACGCAACATTGTTTGCAGAAATTTTAAAACACCATTTCCTAGTCCAACATCCTTTAGCGATGCAGTCGGAAAATACTCTACTGACAGTGACACCCTGTGGTCAAAAGCACTACTCATAAATTTAGACGTAAGTATCATCAGTCTTACTTTTCTGCTCTATTGAATGTGGATTTTTAAGGAGGGCTTTCGTTCTGTTTAATTTGGTTGCTTGTACTGCCGAGAGGAGCTTGGGGCCTCGGAAAAACGATTGCATACATTCCTACGAAGGTTATTTAGATGAGGTTTCGACAGCGATTTCCTGTTCACTCAAACGCCAGTAGAACATATACAAATAGATCGGTTCGTACGCTCTGCATCAAAGAATTTTGAATCATTAGTATGTTGAAAAATAAAAATTTGCTAATAGTTCTGACCTGTTTGGCTAACCTTTTGTTACACAGAAGTTAATTCTCTGTGTGAGATTGACCAGGATGTTTCCTTAGATTTATCGTTTTGTTGTTACTTTCTGAGATGCCTCTTTGTTAAGAAAGGAGCCCGTGATCAATCTGTGAACCAGGTCGGTTTCTCACCACACGGTTGCGTAATCAAACCTTGGTAAGCCTGGCTGTTCAGGTTTCAGCAACTTGGCAATATCACCCATCCAACACCTACGACAACGAACACCGTACTCTGCGTGTGGGAGTAATTCCTACAATAAATTCATTCTGTAGACTCACCTCATTTGTGGCTGTAGTAGATAGTCGAAGGTACAATGGACAGGACAGTGGCCTGAGTTCTAGTACCGGCGGTGGCAAGGATATGCACTACTGACGAGCTGTTCTAATGAGAGCGAAACCCGAGTCTAGTGCTTCTTTTCGAAGGGGGCCGACTGGAAAGTCTATGGGAATGCGACAGCTGCGATCAATTGTGGATGATGTCAAATCTGTATGAAAACCGAAATCCCCTACTGCTCATCAGTGTACAATGGACTATTATAAATTGAACGCCACTTGCCCTTTGTCACAACCTGCACACTCAGACATTCTTCTGAAACAGCTTTCAAATGGATGCTATATACTTGTGTTGCTTTTTCTGGAGGTCATCAGTGTGTTTTCATTGTTTACCGCAACCGGGTTTTGATCTGCAATTCACATGTTTATGTGACAATTGTGTTGGCCACTGTTCGGCTGATTCCACAGTTGATACGACCATGTTATTTCCGTGTTTCTCTAAACCGAGATCGTTGTACCTCGTTGTCCATTTGACGTCGAGGGCACTGGTGTATTATCATCATCAACTCATTACTGGCATATTTGCTAACCAACTTATTGACATTTTCGTGCACAGGATTCACGATCCAATAACTACCAATGTGTGAGCTTGTGGTGAAGTTCAACCGTGAGATAGTTTAAACGGTGTTTTTCATGCAGCACCCTGGTTATTTTTCATAGGATCAACGTATTTTTATGCAGTCATTCGATGTTAACTTAGCTGTTGGTGGCTCACTTTTTATGCACTGTCAACAGAGGTGGGAGATTTTACGCTGAGGGGGCGTAAGGACGAGTTCGAGTCCTTTAGAAAAATGTGGGACATCCTGCTTTTTTGTTCCCGGTATCTCATTGAGTCTAACGAAGCTCGATAAGAAGAAGTGACCAAGACCAGTGTTTCTCCTTGCACACTAGACGTCTACATGAGTTGTGATAGATCTTGACACCACATTAGGTGGATCTCTGATCATACTGTGCCTGTTTCTTCGTTTGTACTGAGTTTAAAGTTGACGCTTTCTTTTGACACTCAACTCAACGGCGTACATTCCATGAAGAATGAAATTCTTCTAGCTTGAGTCTGCTACGTTCGTTCTTCAAATTCAACCGCTGTTACCCAGAAGAGCGAATAGTCGTAAGTGTCAAACGGCGGACCTGAGAGGCAACGTTAGTCAACAAAAAGGGATAATAGTGAAAGATGCAATACACGGGGTTGCATCACTAGTACGCCCACATCCACATGTTTTTATTCAATTTTGTGATTGATGTCTTAAATCCGCCTGGTTATGACCGTATTTTTCATTCGGTTTAGGACCGCACGATCGAAATAACGTTTCGATGGCAGAAATCTGCAACAAATTGAGTGCAAATTGAATCAAAATGTTTGCGCCTTATGGTTCACTTCAACGATTCATGCAACGCTTGCTCATCTCCGTATGAGGCTATTTCATCTGCGATAATAATGTTGTCTTCTACCAACGATGGTTAATAGATGGGTACACTTTAAATACTTCCTGTAAACTGCAAACGTTTTTGTCAGAAAGTCTGTTTTCAACTACTGATGCTTTCGAAGTGCTATCCGTCTGTAGTTAAAACGTTGCATTGACACCGGCGAGATTCACCTCCTTGCCTCCTGGACAAGTAGACATTGCCGACCACCAGTCTCATTGATGTCACCGCACACATTCTGTCCTCTCAAACACATGCCGATCTTTCGCCTGCCGGGTCGCATTGCTGCATTAGATGACTTGTTATTGTACACGAATGCTTTGATTTGTAGGTTTGCTTCGATTGACCGCCCTTTCTGTAAACTGGCTTAGGTGCAATGGCCAACATTAAACCTTGATTGGCGACGTTTGTGACGTTACTAACGAACTGTACTCACTGATGCCGGTGTTATGGATCACTGTGTTCTGAGTGATCTTCCTATTTGCTATTTGCTTCACTTTTCTGCGATTTTACCCGTTGAACGCGTATTTCCCTGTTGTGTTTGCTATTGTATCGATATCAGCCGTATGTTGTTGGTTATCTATTATATATATATATATATATATATATATATATATATTAACGCAGGAATAAGACGGAACTGTCAGATTGATTCTGCGGTGTTACTCTTATAACCTTCAACACGAATCAATTTAATCGGTTTTCATCTCTGTGACGTGTGATTACCGAGCACCTCTTCCAATGATTGGTCAATGTTCACCTACAAGCCACCTCTTAAATTTGGCTCTATAGTGTTGGTACATTGTTGTTTCTTTTTATTCCGCGCAAGCTTATCATGGTTGTTGACGATGTTCTGTGATCTCTCCAGTATATTCCGTCATACACACACGTATGTGTTAATCTGAGGAGTTATGGTGCAGAGAGCTTGTACACGACTTTATGCACACGAACGCATATGTTTTCGTCGCTGATTCGTAAATATCGTTAATATTTACACATTTCGTTCATGTATGCCACTTGGTTTTTAGGTGTGTTCTTAACCCCATTTACGTCAGTCTGCGATCATTTCAACTTGCCCTATTTTTACTTGACGACTCAAAGTAGTCCAGTTTGTTTAGTGTTCAGCTTTTACATCACTTTGAGTGTTTGTCTCCATGGGACATGCCGTCTGCTCGCACCTAGCTCAGTTGTATTGATATTAATTACGTAGTGCAAGTGGTTGGTCCCAGTGACCATTACTACTTCATCGGTCGTCCCTGGGACCAATTGTTTGCATAATTATTTCCTAACCCTTTCTGGGGGCTGTGGTAAATGGTTGCTTGTTTTGCAGGCCGACCACTAAAAAGCTGATCGAGTTCAGCTTGTGAGAAAAAGAAAGCGCAACAGTTAAGGAAAGTGATTAACTCCCTAATTAGGCGACCGGATTTTTGTCGGGCATTTCGAATGCTTTTCCCTCCCGTAGAACTGTCTTGGGCTATACGGTAACTAAATTGTTCACAGTTCCTGCTTGCCACCAACCGACCCTTTGACAGATGTTTTCGCAACAACCCTATCACTAAAGCTAATTTAATATGCGGTTATTGTTGCTTGGTTGCCAGCGCCGTATCAAGTTACTGGAAGAGGAACTCGGTTCCAGTGTGAATGCGGGCGAAGTTACCGATGAATGCACAGAAAGCACCGCTCTGGCTAGTGTTCAAAAAGAATTGGAGTCTTTACGGCTTCATTGCAGTCAGTTAAAGGAATTGAATGCGACGTTACAAGCGAAATCGGATTCGTTGAGGGCCGAGTACGTTTCTCTTCGTTTGTGTTTGTCGTTACAACTGTTATTTTAATCAGATATTTTCCTCCCACTTTCTATTGTCCACCATGGTGGCAGTAAGCATTAACAATTTTTGACTTGAGTTTATATATATATATATATATATAACGTTTTGGCTTTGGTCACTGATAGGCCAACCCGAAAGGGATACTACCACTCGTGTGTTTCTAACCAGATTAAGGTCACCACGTAAACAACCATTTAACAAACAAAGCAGAACTGTAGTTGATTTTATTAGTGTAACAGAGTGTGGTGTGAGAGCTTAGATGGTCAGTTCCATTTCAATCAAAGAGTACGGTTAGTTGTACAAGACAGAATTCATAATTGCTAATTATTCCACAAGCTGTGATTACTGTGCTGTTATCCAGATCGAAAAAAGTATGATTTTGGGATCCTTACTGGATACTTTTGGTCAAATACTCACCTTGCATATCACCTGATGGAGCACAGAGTTCTGTTAGTGTGTGCTGTAGGTGACAGATACATGAGATTACGATGGAAGTAGTCCAGTAGTAGATCCGCCTAGCGAGGGATTCCATGACCGATGGGGTTGTTGAGGTGCTTATTGTTTGTGACTACTCGTTATTTTCATTGGTAACCTTTAGTTCAAAGGCTATTCTCCTATCTGGAGCCTGTGAAAGCGCCTCGTGGTATTCATCGGGCCCACTTGGGTGTCGAGCTACAGAACTAGTGAACTCGTTCACCCTAGCTACCAGGTAATAACTTTTTGTTACCACCTTTGTATAATGAGATTGGTCTGAAATGGTATCCGGATCACAAAACGTTCAACGTATCTGAAGCGGTCGCAAGCAGAACTGTTTTCGTTCGTCAGTCAATCAAAACGGCCGTCAGGCGCTACGTTGAGTTTGTTAGTAATGCGATGATGAAAATTGTTTGTTTGAGCTTGTGTCGAATTTTAGCAGCCTATTTGCTTGAGTCGGGGTTATGGGAAGCAATAACTTACCGGCCAATGCAAACGCAACAAGCTTGTTATCTAGTAGCACGTGGAAGTATAGACGCCGTTGTTTTTCTAATAAACTGGATAGTTTATTGCGTCCTAGGCACTCGTTTTTCTAATTCGTTCGACATAGTCGCCAATTACGCGACACATCGTTTATCTGTTATTGATGCCTCCGGATAGGTACGATTGATGTCAGATTTAAATTACTTAATACGTGAATGCAATTCACGTCTTTCATTTTGAACTACCACATTTCAAGGTCGCAGGGTGATAACACTCACACGGTCAGAGCAGAAGGCTGTTGGATTTCGATTAAGTAAATCGGAATGCCGCCATCTTGATAGGAAGTCGGTGGGACGAGAATAAGTTATTTGTTTTCACCGTAATTTATTTGACAGTCTTATACACGCCTCTGAGAAATGTTTCTCTGTTGCTAGTGACGACCTATGTTTGATTGGACATCTCCCGTTATACTCAATGTAGACACCATTTACGTGCCCGCACTGCCTTGTTCTGTTGAGCAAATTTCTCAAGTCCCAGCGGATTCAAACTCAGCCTCTTCGTGCTTGCTGATCGAGTTCTACATTTTTTAAGTATTGGTAGCTTTGCTTGTACGCTACCGCTTGGAATTATCCCTCCCCACTGAAACTCAATGCATGCAACCTCGCCTTTTTTCATTCCCTTTTTCTCTGTCATCTCTTTCGATCATACCGTTTCGTTTTCAGTTGTTTACCTCTTCACACACGTGGTTCATTGTTCAGTCAGTGCCCTTTTACCGTTCCTCGTGGAGTTGTACAACATTTCCTTACATAAGACATCTGTTCTTTAAGGCAAGTCATACATGGTCATGGCTACTATGAACTGAATGATTAGTCGTTCCAACAGTCAGCTGTGGATACATGCATCAGGTAGGTGGTTGAGGTGACGAAATGTCGTTAGATTTCTGTTACATAAATCGGACCATTAGGCTACCTGAACTGTATAAACGTTCACCATTGCTCTTACACTATCTTAATGATAAAACAGTGTTAAATGAAAATAACTTATCTGCTTTGCAACCTAATCTATTTAATAGTGACCCTACCGCGATCGTATGGGGAAAATGACTAAATCTCTGCTAAGTAGTCTGTCCTCAGGAGTAAAAAAAGATTCACATTATCGTGGAACGTAACTAACAGCCATTCCGCTTCTTGTCTATTATCCGTAAAGTGTAAGTTACAATTTGCCGTGCTTACTATCGAGATTTACTTTACTGCTGTCCGGCTTAAGGTTCGGCTGTTTCTTGCTTGAGGTCATCATTCTCAGTATCACGTTTGCATGCTATCCATCGCTTTAACGTACCTGCTCAAAACATAATGACGGTCTTCTGCCACCTCAGTTCTCCATAGGACTTGGCATGATGTATTGAACCGATGACCCATTCAAATATCCTTTTGATTGGTTTCGTGTTATTTGCGTCCTACGGGATAGATTGTCGTCCGAGTCTGCACTGAACTCAATAGGCCGTAGTTCATATCACCATCAGTAACAACGATATATCGGTTGTTGATACTAATGTGTTATTGCTACACAGAGATGAGAACTAGTTCATCTGTTGGGATCAAGAGAACAAGCCTGACAATTTTCGTGTTTTACTTGTACGTCCTGGATCACGATTTGATTGTAAGTACTTTTCAAATTCATTTGAAGTGAAATGTTCGTCAGTCGCAGGTTGAAGGGCACAGACACAGCCATTATGTGAGAAATGGATAACTCCAACTCGAATAAATTGGGTTGATAACCAACCTTGGAACCAAGACTTAAGTTACCATACTGTGCGATAGGGTTGCATGTGAGAACGAGATTGCATATCAAATGGTCACTTCCTTTAACTTTTTTCACATGTCAACCGTATGTCTTATTAAGTTACTTGTAGAATCATAGTTCAGCCTATTACTGCAGCCTGCCCAACTCGTTCACCGGGCTTCAATATCTTTGCCTATTGTCTTTTATGTTATCAGACTTACGGAACAACAAGAAGCAAACCAAAAGTTGGCCAGCGAACTTCGTGATTTCGAGGAAGAAAATGAAACGCTTTGCAAGCGGGCGACCGATGCACAGAATGCCATCCGTCAACTGGACAAGGAGCACGAAGACGTGCGTTGGTCATTACTTCAATTCATTTACGTTCCGATCATATGCTCTTTTAATTATTGTTATTGCCTATGGACGCATTTTCTATCAGCTCCTATCGCCACACTTTTGTTTACTTTTCACGGTTTTTCCAGTTACTGTCTGATCTGGCTCGACTTCGGGCCTTACTAGCCGAACATCGTCAGTTCGAGAACACAGAAGACTGTTTGGGTTCTGATCCACTGATATTCACTAAGAACGAGCATATTCACTTCTCTAGTACACCAGCGTTGCTGTCGGACTCTACATTGGAGAATAATGAATGTGGACATCATGTCGTGGCTGATAACAGCGGGGTACATGAGCGACTGCGTGACATGGAAGCACGCCTGAAGCTACTTACCGAACGGTTGTCAAGCAGTAAATTGGAGGTGCAGAGCTTGAAGTTAGCTCGACAATCAGACCAGCGAGAGTGGGCTCGGCAACAGGAATTGATGGAGCATCAGCTAGAAAGTGCGCTGGCAGATAAGGTAAGTACGCATTCAGCGGTTTAGCTTGTTTTATTTTTGGTTAGGAAGGAGAGGGCTAATATGTATGCTGGTAGAGACCGATGGTATTAGGTAAGGGACATTCTAATTGTAGGTCGCCTTTCTGTCTCTCTTGCTAACGATCCGTCCTTTATGTGATCAGCTATTTGGTGTCAACTTGCTTACGGCGTCTTGATGACATCATCCCTTTTTCTGATAAATAACTGACCAACCTTTTTAGAAGGGCGTATCTCTACGGGTAGTGCGGTATTCGCTAGTCTAGGACATTTCTAAAGACAGAGAAGCATCCGTCTGACGCACTATGGTGGCATATATAAGCCCACATTGAGAGCTGTATTAATACATAGCAACGAAACATAGCTTCTCATAGGAGACGATGTGAACCGTCTTCAAGTATTTGACCACAGGTGTCTGCGTTCGGTCGACCGCATCGCGTGGCACCAACGAGTAACTAACAAAGAAGTTAGGAAGCGTGTATTTGGTAGTGATTGTCAAGCGAGCTGTTTCGTTCACTCATTACATTCGCATAGACTGAGATGATTAGGCTATACACTAAAGATGTCACCTAGTCGTCCGTCACATCGACCATTCTGCCGACGCTGCGGCTGACTGGTGTAAGATACCAGATGGACGGATAATGAACTGGTTCAGTGGAATAGAATCATTGACGAAAGGATTGGCCACTGCAGGTCGGGTTCATCTGCCACGCTGTGGACCTCGCGACTGAGGGAGTCCGTGGCTTGAGACGTTAGGTGAGAAGGCGGCTAATTGGGACCAGTGGTATGAATGCTGTGGTTGTTTGGCCGAGTTGTCTGTGAAATACTTGCCGTGTGGAAGCTGTTTTACTGATGACGCCTCACTTTCACTAGGGCTCTGTTGTTTGTTTGCAAGGTGTAGGCACCTTGATGTTGAATGATTGAATATAGTCGTAGCTGTTTTCGGTAGTCCAGTCTGTTCCCTCGCGATATGTTTTCTTCTTCCTTTCTGTACTGAGTGCTTTTTTCTTCATGGTTGTGTGGCAATTAGGCATCAGTGATAACCACTGATTTATTGCCTTCTATAGTAACCTTGATGGTGGACATTTGTAAGCAGTGCATCGGTGGTCTTATTAGATGTATTTTGGTTTTTGGTTCAACACTGTGACGTACATTATTTTGCTTCCTTCTGAATGATCACTTCCTATAATATGAGTATTACGGCCTTAGTGGAAACTGTAGACTGAACACAAGAATGCCATTTATTGCAGCAATTGTCTGATACGAAAATTTGACGGGTAGAATTTGCAGAAACTGTAGAGGTGTTGATAACAGCAGTGAGACCCCTATTTCGTTACATGAGGACCAGTTATGACCACTGTATTAAAGGAGATAAACGTTACCTCTGAATTCACCAGGCTGTTGTCGGCAAACACAATTAGACCGTTGGCTGTGGCAAGCCTTCTTACTGTGTTCCAGCAAATTCTGATTCTCGCTGACTGGATACTCTGTGGGACATGGCCGCAAGCCGAAATTGGAATATTTCTGTGCTAGTTTTTTTTAGCTTTCTGCGGCTAACAGTGTGCATCCTTCTTTCTGAAGAGATAAAAGAAAATTGCAGAAAACCGAAATAAAACAACAGTAGAAAATTCCGAAATTGTTTACGACTCAGAATGCCTTTTCTTTTCCTCTGTTGTCATCAAGGTATGTCTTACTTCTCATCTTCCTGTTCCCGCCTACTCACTTTTTTGTTGGACATTTTTGTTCGTTGGTTGCTCACCGAGATCTCGGATTCACGCGCGGTTTTTAGTAGTTATACTCATACTATCATTAATATTATACAGAGTGTGCACACTCGCACAGTTCAACATAACCGCTTTACGCGGAATTTGTGATTTTGGATTGCATCACACATGACCGACTGTGGTTCCATCACTGATATAAGGCATATCGGTTACTTCCTTGGATTCATAAGATGGTTACAGTTATGTTAATGTTAAAATTATGTATGTATACATGATTCTGTGTTTAGCCATGTAGAACAAGGTGATTAAAGAAGAATATAAAATATCACTTCGGGGGACTAAAATTACTAGCGTTTATGCGGTTTACTTTGAAGTGCGTGGCCGGCTGGTCCGTTCTTACTTCCTTAGTGAACAGTCTGATAATCTTCGCTGAAAAGTTGTTATCTGGATGGAGTGTGATGACGTAAATTAACATAAACTGCGTAATGTTGGATATGGCAACGAAAGTGGATGTGTTCATGAAGGTAAACGTCATTTTACATCTAGCTGCTGAATAGGAAGCTATTCAGTCCGGTTTTTCTCAACGAAAAATATGATTGTTAGCATTGTAACCTTCAAGACTTTATGCAGAAAGTTGTATTTTCTGGCACACAATACATATCGGATTGATATTTGCTGTCAAACCTTATTTTCTTTCACAAGTGACTAAAAGATGCCGTGTCGTGCCTTTTTTGAACCAGTGGTAGTGTGTTCTGTTGGTTTCTTTGCTATCGGGGAACTTTCTCATACCAGTTTTTTCGAAAGGTGACTGTATCAGCCTGGGTTAAATAGGTTCTAGATCGACTGAAAGTTCAATAGTTCGGAACGCCTTCCAGGTAGTCATTTTTGGGGGATCGTTTTTAGTTCTGATATTGAGGCTTGCGACTGGACTAACTTATAATATGTCTGGCAGGTCATTGTGTCTCATGAATGATACCACCCTTCAAGTTTTTCACTGTCATAACTTCAGCTGTACTGTGATTGTTACCTATTTCTCAGCTGATTCGTTTTTCACACTGGGTTTGCTCACCTACAAAACGTTTAAGTTACATTCTAACCTGTGAAAGTTATTTGGGTGAAAACTCGGGAATTACGTTGTAATCCTGGGGCATTGACCCTCTAGTTCTGAATTAATCGGAAATCGAATCGGTTGAAAGGTTGACATTGACTTAAGTTGAAGATTTAGTTAGCTCCTTGCTAACTTACTAAGCATTTTGTGCAATTGAGATTTTTTGTTTTTATTTTTGAGTACATGGTTAATTGACCTAATAGATCACCAACGAGTACGGAACATGTTCACATAGAAAAAGATTTAACGTTTGTTGTATATAGGCCGGTCTTAGAAGGGAAAATCATTTGATGTTTCGAATCGACTCTTGATAACTTGACAATAAAAGATGCAGTGGTTATTAGTTCACAGCCAGTTGGTAGTTGACACGAGGAGGAAAGTGGTTAATCTTGTGAAGAAGATAAACGAGTTGTTAAAAACTTGGTCTTGAGAAGCTTTTTTATTAAAAATACGGTGTTGCTGATAGACACAGTTGCCAATTGCTTACGAGTTGTTCTGAATATGGAAACAATTTAAATTCGCTGTTATTATGTGCTTGTGTTTGTTAGGGAGTAAGGGGGGGGGGTGTAGGTTCTTATTTTCTTTGTTACATCGTCGGTTTTTGGTAGATGTCTGTATTGCAACCTGATCACGTTCAACTGGCTACTTTTCCCCCCATAACATCATACACTTATGATTTTGAAATTGGAGGGGTCACTGAATTCATTCACAAACGTTCGATGTTGCGATGAGAGGCTGGTCACAGTGAAATCGCATGCTTCACTACTCACATAGTTACTTATTCTGGTTCGATTTTGTCACACAGAAACTCTTTGCTGCATTGTCTTCGACTCGATAATTTTAGACGCAAGTTGCTTTTCTCCATAAAACTGCTCAGAACATTTCCTGAAACGATTCTACTGAGGATAGTGAAATTGTAACATATCTGCACTAATTTTAGTACGAACGGAGTCAGACAATTTGAGCATCGCGTTTAACATGTTTCTGAGCTGAGAGGCACACAACTTTACAAGCAAGTTGTATTACTTATTGTTTCAATCCTGTTAACAAAGGAACCGATATCGCATGAGGTTTGCTGTGTTTTGGTCAACTTGCGTTGCATCTCAACTGATTGGCCACATCCGTTACCCGATAATTGAGGGTGAAATTTGTTAGAAAATCTAACAATGTTTCGTCCTTGAGCCTCCGCTTTTCATTCTGTTGAGCAGCTCAGGTTCTTTCAATTGCAGAAACCGTTATTGCTCCTGCCACTGCCGTTTCAAACATTTTATATGTTTGGTGCTGTGTTGACCTAATAAAACATCATCTGGCTTTCGCGAAGCTCGTTCACTTGGCAAAACAGTATATTTTTGGTGTTGCATTCCACGAATAGGAGACTGGTTCATGACTGAACTGTATGGTTAAATGTGTGTTCATGTCAGCTAACAAAGTTGGTAACCAGGTAAGTATTCGCACTTCCACACACAACGCGAAAACTTTTGTTCTTGTTAAATGTACCGGTTAGACTTTTGTCTATCAGTTCGGTGTAACAAAAATTCGATATCGCATGTCTCAGTGAGCGGCTAACATCAGCTGACATGAAAGGCATCAAATGTATAAGGGACAACCACCTTTTTACTTGCGACTCAATAGCTATCCTAGGCAGATTGAAACAGAAACGTAAAAACCCTTCTTTTTTCTTGTCACTTGTACAGCACTTCTCTGACTGTTTGTGTGTTACGTAAAGCCTGTCTTCGTTGTTGCGTTCCTGTCACGTTTCTGGTTTCAAAAAGCTTTAGTTGTAAGCACGTGGACTGTGACTGACACATTTCGGTTTGCATTGCTTCCCCTTCCAACTGATTCTATTGTTACACGTGGTTCTCAATTCGTCACCTTTCACATTCTCAAGACGACAGCACTTCGTGAACTGACCGTACTAAGGGCGAATTATGCGGAATTGGAGGCTAGCGTGACCGCCTGGGAGCGTCGACTGTTCGAACTGAATCAGTGGGCTGATGACGAGAAGTCGGCGAAGGACAAATTGCAAGTGAGTTGATTGTCCGTTTTAACAGTTGACTTTCGGATTAAGTTTGGGCGGTGTTTTGTGTATTTGGGTTATTGTGCCAGACCGACTTTGTGTGTTTTTACATCGATGATCGTTATTTAACTGTTTGCCACGCGGCTCTCATAGCACACAGGTCCTCTGAACTTATCTGAACATTCTTTTGGACGATTCTGGGTTTGAGTTAGTCGTATATTGTATATTGAGCACCTCGCCAGTGTTACACCAACACCAGTTTTGTCGTGCAGTCAGAATGTCATCGTTTTAAGCAAGGATTTAATTTCACATGCCCTTCCATGACGGTCCAAACAACCTAGTCTAGAAGTCAGTGGATAGATGCACTGAGTTTGCATTCCACTGGGTGCTAGTACTGGTTTGCAACTTGTTGACTGTTCTGAATATCAGACGCACTTCATGGATCCGTTCGAGCTAGTGGTCGCTGTGCGGTCCATTCACTTCCAAATGGAACCGAATAGTATGGAACGAGGACTTTTAAATCCCACCAGGTGGGATATCATAGGCTTATCACCTTAGTTTTAGACCCGATTTCCATTTCAGTTTGATGTGACAATACTGCACCTTTATTGTGCTAGGGTACTGGTAGAAACCTTTGTGGTAGAGCCTGTATAAGATGCATTTCTTCAGGATGTTTCAGGAGTTGAGCGCAAAATATCATTTCGTCTCTATTGTGCAGTGACAGCCATGAACGATTTAAGTTGTCTGTAGTACCGCCCCGCCCAGACTGTTTAAGGACTGTAAAAACGAATTGTTTTGCAAGTGTATGAAAAAAAAGGTATTTGTCAGTTTGACGTGGGTTAGACGTTGTTAACCCGCTCACACAAAGAACAGTTTCCCGAATCGCTTGCACACTAGGCCACATAATGTAACTGGAGTTGCTTAGACATCGCCGTCAGCATGACTGACAGCATTCCGTCTGTAATCGTTGTTGTAACTTCACAGCTATTTTGCAAAACATGCTTATTAAGTAACCCTGTTTAAATAGAAGTAAGGAATCCGTGTTTGTGATGCAAAATAAGGTGAATCAGGGAATCAGGAGTTAACGCTCAAGATCCCTGAGAACCCACATTCAGTCATTTAAGATCAAGCCGATTGCTTTTTGCAATCACATGCGAACAGCTCTGTTTCATACAAGGATAAAGTGGAATCCAAGAGGTGGCTTCGCTGTATCAATTCATTATTTGTATTTTTCTTTACCAAACGCTGTGCATTTAAACCGTTACCTTCATTTCACTGAAGTTAATTGCTCGCCATATTTCTGGACCTCTCTGGTCAGAGGCTTGGTGTCACATACCCCGCATTCTGGGGCGTCTATCACAACGAGACTGGTGTGACAGCTTGCCTATCTCGGTGATCTGTTGAGTGAAAATGGAAGGTGTGACGATCACACTGATATAGTCACCCATACCAGACAGGGCAATAAGTAAAGACCTGACAAACCGCAGTATACTGGTCCTCCAGGTTAGGGGTTGGAAGAAGGTTAGCATCTTTTACCGTAAAAAGTACAAGTTCTGGTACATTGCCACCCAGCCGCTGCCTTACTGTACAGGCTTTGTTTGAGAACCCTAATCGTTCTCCTGTCTAGGTCTTGGCGTTCCGGCAGCGTATCAGGTCACACAAACAACGAATACCCCGAATAGTTCCATACTGCGCCGCCGGCTGTCTCGAAGTATAAACTGGGTCGCTCTATCTGTTACATACAGTAGGGTGAATAGGCGAGAACATGTTACTGCTGACCCCTCTCACACTATCCTAGCAAATTCAGCTCTCACGAACCCCATATCCAGTCATCATTCTCCAGGTCCCACAAACAGATATGGCCAGTTATAGTAACACTGTGTCGGTAAGTATGAGCGAAATATGATTGAGGCATGCACCCAGTATGGATTGTTTGTCGAAAGGCCTCAACACACGCTGGCATAACGGACTAGCTAGCTGGAGTGGTCCGTAGTACGGACATCGACGGGTCTTTGATCTAGCTGGCTAGAGCATTTGTTGAAGTTGCTGACTGATGCCAGGCAATGTTCAAATATCGCTAACTGAAACCTTTGAGTATATCGCCTATTATGATACTTCGTTAATGAGAATGTATTCTAATCGATTTAGTAGTCGTAACTACAAGATGCTGAGCTTAGAAAAAAACTTACACATACAAATAATCCTTATGTGCTTAGAGCTCAAACACAGAAATACAAGGAATCCTTTTCTTACGCATCATAAAACCATACCATTGAGGTTAAAGGTTGACGGAAATCAAGCATCATTCACAATTAATCAGAGTTTTCGCATTCTCGTAGATTATTCCAGTCAGATCCTCTCGAACACAATACCAAATTTGGGTTTCCATTTTGTTAGGGCCTGTTCGCAATGTGTAACGTTTCCACAGCCCCGATTTGAACATCGACTAAATCTCCACGAAGCAACTGCGTTGGTCACTGTGCCTTCGAACTTAGCTTCAACGCGGAACACTTATCACACAAACCATCAGCCTCATTTGCTAGCATCCATGCGTTTTGCACAACTCGCCTTTGCTAAAACTGGTCTTCATGGTGCACAAGTAGTGTATGCAAATTGTTCATCATCATTTTAGCACTAAACTCCTCAATAGTAGTGAAACGCATAGGTATTCAACACGTACTTTAGACAACATCAAGCGCTTAGAAACTCGTGTAATGCAACAACTACATGCCACTTTACAAGTTGGTTATGGTATGCTAAGTTATGTCCTCTCTAACAGGATACCCAGTCATCCGGAGTTCGTTGTGCTCTTCCATCTCCATAGTGTATACATGACATAGCTGGTCATTCTACCCACACGACTACCAGCAGTTTGGGTTGGTTTAGAAATAAGAGTCGAGCTAGGGGCTAAGTCAACTGAGACATCAAACTGAAATATATTGCTGTAATCAGTTACGTTCAGACAAGAACGTTGCCTTAAATCGCGAAATGCCTGTACGCAAAACGCGTTGGTTGAAACTATTCACAGTCGACAATACAGATCGGTCCACATAGCAGAAAAAACGCATAGGAAGGCACTGTTTCAAAGGAAACAGCAAAGCAGTGTTCGGTTACACGTGTTATGATCCTATGAAAACGTGACCGTTTGTTTGTCTCTGCATATCGTGCCGGATGTTGTGAAGACTTTTTCTCCACTACCCCTACAATGTTCACATTACACCAGCTGTGATGCAATTCTTGAAAATGATCCACAATCCTCTTTAGAATGCTCCCAATGACAAAGTGGTAATCGTTCACTTGATTAGCAGTGCACACTTTGCACTTTTTGTTGTCAGATCTAAAAAAAAATAACGCAGACTCGTTCCATTTTTAATGTAAAACAGTTCAGAATCCCGCTGATTAGGGAATTGTGCGCCAAATCTCATTACCATCGGCATTATTCGGTGTGAGTCCAAACACAAATGCCTACGAAAGGTCAAGCAGCTTGATATAAACACGTCTACGAGATGAAACGGTTTGTAGTGATCAACCACTTATCACAAGTTGTCAAACAAACACATTTCATGCAATTATGTACAAAAGAATACTGAATCTGCCAGCGTCCGTAGTGCATAGCTAACAATAATATGCAGAAAATACATCACTCACCCCGTTTTTCATTCGTAGCAGTCTGGCTTGATTGGACACTGAAGCAAATAATCGATAAGACACGAATCTGATCACCAGCGTCCGAATATACATGAGCATGTGATGACCAGTGACTAAAAAACCCTGTTGCTTAACACTGAAACAATAGTTGAAGTCGTAGTAATACGAGGGTAACTGAAGAAACGAATAATCATTGCATAATTTGTGACCGGGCTTAGCTACCGATATAGAAACTTAAGCAGGTCAAACGTCTAAGCAATGAAGCTAAACTCAAATTATGGTAAAGATACACGTTACTGATATGGATTAGCGAAGTTATGTAAATAAACTTGTCGGAGGCCACTCGTGTGAACAGATAATGATTCGATACAGAAACACAAAACAATTGACACTGAAGATTGCTACATTGAAACCAACGTGATTCACTGGAATATCAGTGGCCCCAGACACAGTTATAAATACCACAGAACCATGACTGGGGAGAGTTATCTGACAAATACCTTATGCCTTGTGTACATTAACGTTTCTCTTTCACTTTCTAACCGCTCCATGCGCTGCAGCACCAAGCCTACTTCTGTACTGGATTTCGCCTTGAAAATGTGAACATTCAAAAGTAGTGAAGCAAATCGCTTAATCCGGCTTGTCCCTATTGCACCAAGATTTCTAAGTCACATACGCACGATGCACCAGTTGAAAAGCTGAAGTTAACGAAACTGTACTGAGTGGCCGCTATTAAAACACTGCCCAAACAAAGTATACAACTAAAATGACACGTAAACTACGCAAACCGTCTAGCATTATAAACCGGGTCGTCCTACCTGTTGTATACAGTAGGGTGGGTAGGCGAAAACATGTTACTGCTGACCCCTCTCACACTATCCTAGCAAATTCAGCTCTCACGAACCCCATGTCCAGTTATCATTCTCCAGGTCCCACAAACAGATATGGTCAGTTATAGTAACACAGTGCCGGTAAGTCTATCTCTTGTCACCTAGGATCAGGCTTCTCTCGTCCCTTGCTTAGACCAAGAAAGCGAATTATTATACGTGCCTTCAACGTTCGCACTCTGAGACAGATAGATCAGCAGGCCGCTCTCACACGAGCGTTAGACACGTTGAATGTGTATGTTTGTTGCGTTTCAGATACTGGAATGCAGGACAGTAGTTGACGTATAGAATTAACAGCATCAACACTGTCTGCTCGATACTGGTTATACATTTCGAGTGATACCACGTCCGCCGCAGCCGTCTTGATGGATTGGATTCTTGTTAATAGTAGAGATTTTATCGTCCGCCTGGCTTGTTCTGCTATAGCCAGCTGTAAACGCAAAACCTTCAGAAATCATTTCATTGTGTCTGCTTATGCTCAGACTGACTGTAGTGATGTCGCAATCAAGCACGCCTTTTGCTCGGAAATGGCTTCTCTCATTCGGTCGAAACATGATTCTGATATAATCATTCAGGCCAGAGATATGAACATCTGGGTCGGTCGCCTTTGTGAAGCCGAGTTTGGTTTAAGTGGCATGCTTGAGATAGCGTCATATCAATCAGATAATGGCAGGCGATTGTTACAGCTGTGCACAGAGCATAAGCTATTTGTTGTAATACTTGGCGTCCTACTTCTCTGAATTAGGTCTGGTCTCAAATAGACCACATAGCTGTTAGTTATAAGTGGCTGAGCTCCATCCAAGAGTATAGTTATAACTGGAGCGCATACTTGGATTCAGACCATGCGTTATTGCGTTGCCATATTGTTATTACTTTTACTGCACAACCATCCCACCACCTGCAACGACTAGCTGTTGAGAAACTGGTTATAAGATCAGTGAAACGTAAGTACCAAACCAGTTTAGAAATCACGTTCAACGGTTCTCACCCTGAAGATCCAAACAGCTGTTGAACCCAAATCTCACAGGCCATTCATGAAACAGCTACTGTAGCATGCGGCACAGTGGTTCGTGGGTTGAACGAGCCAGATGGTCCATTCCTCCTGGCAGTTCACATAATCAGTTTAGAAGAGATATAAGTAGGAAGTTGAAGCGTAGCCTGGCCGACGATTGTGAAGTCGGGCTAGTGGATAAAGTTCAGGAAATAGAAACCGCTTTCACTTCACTGAACACCGACGGACTTTTCAAGTTTATCCTCGCTATTAGGCCCAGGCGACCGTCCAGAAGTGAAACCATCAGCAAGACAGATGACACATTCATCCGTAATAAGTCCAGAAGGTTAGAGCGCTGAGTGGAACACTTTGTGTGTCGAATTAACTGGCTCATGCTTTTGCTGTGTTACCGCCAAAAACGTGTAATGTAGCGCCCTGGTCGGTAGATTTGGAATCACCCACTAAGACTAAGGTGCATAATTGCAATTAGGCTGTTAAATGTGACAGGGCTGATGACCCAAACGATTTTGTGCCGACACCCTTCAAAAAACGTGGGGAGACGTTAGATGAGGCCATGGCTCAGTTGTTTTAACATATGTGGACGACGGGGACCATCCCTGCGCGCTAGGGTCACTCGATAATAGTTTCCATATTCAAGAAAAGAGTCGAGAGGTACTGCGAAGATTATGGGGGAATTGACTCGACCCTAATCATTACTACGGTTCTGGCATCCATAGTTCGTCGACTCACTGCAGCTCGGGAGACTATCATTGAAAAAAGAACAGCAAGGGTTTCGCCCTGAGCACCGATGTACTGATCAAATTTTTACTCTTCGTCAAATTCTGGAGCGATATCATGTATGCCGCCAGCCAATAATCACCGTATTTCTCGACTCTAAAAATGAGTTCGATTCGGTGGATCGATGTACATTTTTAGAGTAGGGATGTACCGACGGTATTCGTAAGTTGCTGACGTTAGTCTCCTATCTGATGGAAGACGTACTGATTTTGATTATGCTGACCAATAGTTGTTGCTGTCTGACAACTTTCAAGCAGCACAAATAATGCCAGACCCTATTTCACACTCTGAAAACATTTCGGAATACGCCTTGCAGCATCAAAGTGCAAAGTACTTCTGCAGGACTGCTATGATCACGTAGATTTATTGTTGGATAATCGAGTTTTCGGAGGTGCTGACCAGTTCGTATAGTTGGGAAGCTACATCGGCAACAGTGGCGGTAGCGGACATGTGGGGAATAAAATAGAAGCGCGTATCTCTAGGGTTAGGGCGGTATTCGCGAGTCTGGACCATCTCTGAAAACCGAGAGGCATCTTTCTGAGGCTTCAAGGTCGCACACATAAGGCGACAGTGAGGGCTGTATTACTATACAGCAACGAAACTTGGCCGCTCAGAGTAGAAAACATAAACCGTCTTCAGGTGTTTGCTAATCGGTGTCTACGTTCGATCGCTCGCACCAGGTAACAACAACGAGTAAGCAACGACGAGATTTTGAAGCGAGTGTTTGATGGTGATTGTCAATCGTGTTCTTTTGTTCAGCCCTCATGTTTGCATAGACTTAGATGGTTAGGCCACGTACAATAGATGCTACCTAGTCGTTCGCCACACCGAGCACTCTGCCGACGCTGAGACCGACTGACATACGATACCAGGTGGACAGATAATGAATTTTCATAGTTGAATGGAATCATTCACCAAGGAGTTGGCCAATGTAGTTCGGGTTTGTGTGCCGTGCTGGGGACCTCGCGATTGACAGAGTCGATAACTGGAGACGTTAGGTGAGATGGCGGCTAGTTGGGCTCAGTGACAGGAATGTTGTGGTTGTTTGGTCGGGCTGTCTGTGAAGTTAGTGCGCGTAATGATGCTGTGCAGGGAAAGCTGTGAGGAAGCTGTCTTTCTGATCACGCATTATTTTAACCTAGAGCTCGGTTGTTCGTTTGCAAGTGTAGGCACCTTGATGTTGAATGATTGAATATAGTCATAGCTGTTTTCGGTAGTCCAGTCTGTTCCTTCGTGATATGTTTTTTTATTCCTTTCTGTACTGAGTTTGCTTTTTTCGTCATGGTTGTGTGGCAGTTAGGCATCAATGATAACCACTAATTTATTGCAGTCTATGGTGATCATGTTGACGTTAATTATGATTTCCTTGGGGCTGTGTTCTACACTTTCCAGGTTCCTTTCATTCTGTGCAACCTTGACGTATTAAGACGGTTTATGCATTTTGAGTAGCCATTGGGCTAATCTGGACAGTGTTATGTTTACATCGACAGACTCATTTATCGCAATCGAGCAAATATGTAGTGGTCCGACTAATCAAAACCTCGCGACTGAATATTGGAAGGTGACTAGCACTTTTTTCTAGGAAAATTTATACTAGTTCTAACCCGCTGCCGTTGGGGTACAAACCTTTGAGCCAAAAAATTTGGTCAAGAACGGTGATCGTTCTCCTTCATGAGTCTGTGTCTCTTGACAGTAATTCGGTGCGTATATAACGTCATTCAAGGCTACTTACTTTTACACTGTCAATTCATTGATTACTCACTACAATTTATGTTTTTTAGCGATGGAGTTGTAAAACGATGTACAGTTTGATTGTTTAGCCCTGGTAACCGCTTATTGAAGTCCGTATATTTTCAGGGTTAGGGCGGGTGAGTTTATTTGATCCTCTTAACCGGAACCGACTTACTTGTTCATACGACCTATACTGCTACCTTGGCGAGGTGGTCGGGCTTGTGTACTGTTTCGATCCGGCGGGCTATGCTGACTAGGACTTCGGTCCTTCCAGGTGCAACCTTGTCAGACAGGCCAAAGGGGTGCAGTCAGACGAAAAGCAGTTACACTCATAGGATTGTATGTCGCACTACTGACCACGTAGGAGTGCTTGGGTAGTGAGGCACGATCCTATGGGCACACAGCAGAACTATTTTCATAGTTGCGGCACTGCTGTCTTCCGTATCAGGAAGAAGGGGGTTAGAAAAGGTACCCTCAAACAAATAGCACTCCGATCGCCCAACGGTTGACCGTGACCACCGGCGTATTATCCAATACGGTCGAAAAACATCCGATGTCTCACAAAAGCTCGATGTCGCTTCGAG
>JTDE01001089.1:132467-148770 GCA_014338405.1 Paragonimus skrjabini miyazakii
TATATATATATATATATATATATATATATACTATGGTGAACGATTTATTGTGATGTTTCAAATCCACACTAGGATCCATTATCAAACAAATAAATGTATTGGAATGAGATTGTTCTGCTGCTCAACGTTTCCTAATGTAGATTTGGAACATCACAATAAATCGTTCACTACTCAGTATGTGCCTTTTTAAATACATTAAATATATCATGTACATAAGTAGTGCCATCAGCACCACCCAATGACCAACTTCTTTTGATAAACCTCTCGCTCTCTTTTCTCAGGAATTTAAGTCACGATATCTTGCAGCTTTCTCCTCAGTTCGGCTCTACTGGTGTAATGTATGTTGAAGATTCTGGTTGACTTCCCTGTCCGAAGTTAATTCATGTGTCTTCCTAGTCATATGAAATGTACTATCTATCACCATATTAAAACTAACGTGGCCTAAGATTTTCAATATCATTTTGTCCTTCCCGTTTAAAACCTAGCATAGTTTTGTCATGGAGATAAAGGTTTCACTTTCACGCTAACATAGTGCAGCGCAAACCATCCGTAGTGGCGTTTGGGTGCAGGTTTCTTTCAGCTCCGGTAACCAAAAAGTCAATCAGGAAACAGATAATGCTAACCGTGCGTGTGTGTGTGTGGCTGATTCATAATCGGAATTGCTGACAACATAGCAAGCAATAAAAAGTCATCAGGCGTTCTTTTTAACCACATGAACCTGTAGAGTGCAAGCCATTTACCAAAACCCTTAGTATCAAAGACTAAGATGACCGTATATGAACAATCAATCGTGTCTGCTGTATTTACAATTCACAGAAACTGATACCAAAAGAAGCTGTATCCGCGAAGTGTGAAATGAAGGCTCGCGTAAGGACTCTACAGTCAGTTCTGAACACGTTTAACAGATGTTCAGTATGGCTTAAAAAGTGAATTTGCGTACTGGTTCATTTCATCCGAAGCACAGTTATCGACATCTGTTCACCAACCGATGGTGACCAAGATAAGGCAGAATGCGCATTACTAGTATGACCATCAGTGAAGTTAAGGGTTGGTCTGGCACAAATCACTGATAGTTAGGCGAAAATCGATCACTCTCAGAGGTGGCCGAAATTATGCCCAGTACTGGGTAATCTAACCGGATATGCTTAGAGAAACCGAACCAAATGGTCAGTAGACAGTCTGGAAATAGGGTCATTCGACAGTAAAAGAAGGATAGGCGGGCACGCATAAAGTGAACGACAGATCAGGTCTGCTTGTATACGACAGCAGAATATACAGAGTGGGACATTGAGAAAGGAAAAAGACGCGAAACACACCAAACACACTGTAGGTAAGAATACCTGTGCTTATGTGCCATCCTTAGTTTGGCACGGATTCTAAAAGATGAATTAAATCGTATAGAGACACGAGTCAGGTCTATCTGGTCGATAAGGGTGTTACACGACAGTACAACGACGAACGCATTTACAAGAAACTTCATGTCCTTATAGCAATAAATCGGACTTGATTAGGAACCAGAAAATGGAATACATCAGAGAACAAAAATTAGAGGGGTTCCAACAGTAAAGTTTTAGATCGAGAAGAAAGATATTAAAGCTATGAAGTAAAATGATTTGAAAATGGAAGCTTATATTAATACATTCTCTGAAGGATTAGGTGAACAAATAAACGTACAACGCAAAAAAAAAACTGTTCTGTCATAGGCCCGAGGAGAGTGCATAAAAACTAGTTACCATCATTTAGATAATATGACAATCCCGAAGACTAAGAACCATCCGGAGGGCAATCTACGATTGCAGAAAAAATCGATTAACGAACAACCATTTTCCATCATTCATCCCCAAAATGTAAGGCAATACAAGGAATGAATGTATAAAATCAGTGGTTAGTAGTAGAGAAAACAGGCACGAACTGACCACTTAGACTGTGTATCAATTATAATTACGAGTGGTTAATGAATACTTGGGTCAGTAGTTGGGGATCAAAAAAGCAGGTCCGATTCATCAATCCAGGAAACCAAGCTGCCGTCAAGTAAGTTGAGATAGGAGTCATTTCAATAGGAACGGAGCTACACTCGACCTCTCAACGGTGTGGCCAATCAGCTGTTGTTTAATGCTACTGAAGTATACTTGTTAGACGGTTAATATGTTCCGACCGAATTACTTTTGTGCTAACCAGTCACTCCATCACTTTTCTCATTTTTCTAATCCGAACTCTTGCAGTCGCTGATTGTCTGTTACATAGGCAAACTTTTTGGTACCTCAGTATCCCTAAGTTTCGATGCATATCAATCAAGGCCAGCTACAGTTGAAGACCAGAATAAAACTTGCAGAAAGTATGCAATTGTTTCAAACATACGTCAAATGCGTCAACAGCATAGTCGTGAGAACCGCGAGAGAAACAAAATAAAAAAGAGAACATATTGGTTAACAATTACATCATCTTACAAATAATTGCTAAACTCGTAATAAATCCGAAGTAAGGTTAAAAACACAAACAAATTCATAATGTGGGATGTATCAACTAAAGACCAACGTAAGACCAGTGGTAGAGACGTTAGTCTATCAATCGGACAGTTAACAGATTCGAGCCCCGGACAGTCTAATTGCTTCCGTCAAGAGTTGGGCAACTACATAATGACTCTGTAGACCACATGGCAGCGGACACCCTGTGAAGTGAATGCTAATTTTAAGAAACCAGATTTTATATTTATTACTGTTTTCTTTTCGATACTTCGGTTAAGCATATGTATGGGTATCTCTTACAAGTTTTCATATAAAATACAACTTCGAAATAAGTCCATAGTATGGGGAATGTTGATGACATGTACTTCGTGTTTTGTCCCTGAGTGGTGACGGTGCACCTGATGTAGCGGGTAAAATGAACGCGGTTCACTGTAAAAATAGCAACCATGTGAAGACTATTCAAGACTTAGGGATGGGTGAAGCAGTGTTATAACAAATCTACGATTTGATCACCCCGGTGAGTTCCACAACGATACAGTAAGCGCACTTGCAGACTGAGCACAAGACCTAACCATCAAACAGACTGCAAAAAGCTTAGTTCAGTTCAACGAACCAGCGACAACTCGGCTTCACGAAGCCCGTCTATCACATAGTGAAGAGTTTGAGTCTACATTATTGAGACCGTTTTTGATAAGTTTTTGCAGTCCGGCAGTATCTAACCTACGTATGATATCTTGTGAATCACATGGCACTTTATGGTGTGAAATCTATTTTAATATATACACTAGATGGAACAGTATCTAGACACATAAGATGGCTAACATAAGCGCCTTAGCGAGTCATCTAGCAAAAAAGAACAAATGTAACTATTTGGTCTTAAATTAATATTCACAAGAGTGGTTCACTGACCACGCCGTCAGAGGCAATCGAAAACCGATAAGATCGAAAACAAACAAAAAGAAAGAAAGAAAGAAATTTGTGTCCAAAAACAGCACAGTACTTGTTCCGTGGGATCGGTACGACGTTACACCTTTTGAACAAATAAAATCTTATCAAACTATAAATACAAATGTTTGTTGTAAGCATCCTTCAAAGTGCACTCCGAATTGATTGCAAAATGTTTTCGTCTAAGGAACTACACGAAGTATTGTGTCACAACAACGAAAATATCCTAACGCACGTTGCAAAAATGGTATTGTCCGGGGGTTGAAGGAATGTAGGTGAGAGTTCATGTATGTCACAAAGTTTACACAACTGCTCTCGAATCATATCATAATCAGTTTCGAAGGCATCGACCAACAAGTTAGAAGATAGAATCCATAGCTAACCTTCTTGTTTACCGGAGAGTTTCGCTACCGTATGCCGATGATCAGGTAAGCGAAGCTTGTTTGAGAAATTTGAAAAGAAAAATAATGGACAAAGATGGGTCCGTACCATTACGATAATAAGACAGGACGTATTGCAAATTCAAGGCTACAGAAGCTGAAGAAATCCATGTAGGAAACTACTTGTCTCAACAACCGCATTTGCTGGGCATTGTTCCCAAAAGATCATTATCCGCTTCGAAGTCATCGATATCTTTTGTTTAAATAAATGTAACGTTACGAGTAATGTTAAAGATGAACTGCATAAGAACGGTAGTGCCGGACTATTTTAGACCATAGAGAGTTAACACTTAGGATGATAATAAAGTTTTCAAAATCAGCGAATATATATTATCGACTGATTTTAAAAATGACCTTTTATTTTTGTTCTTTCCAAATTCTTCAAACAAGCATCGAGAACCTGAACGCCAGGATACGACAGCAAAAATTTCATACAAAGTTCACAAGCACTGTAGTAATTGGTGACGATCTGATCGCTATCAGCAGTTCTGAGTTAGACTGAATGTAGGACAAACTTGTTTTGACCACAAATGTAAGGATTACGTTAACTTAAATGGAAGATTTGGGTAGCGGTCAGGATCACACAAATTCCGTAAGCGGTCGGAACAACAGAGCCTTGAGAACTAGACAGATGATCTCAGCTTAAATTATAAGCCGATGTCTCTTGTGTGCACAAACGTTTTAAGCTATACGAAGGTTCAGCGTGACCCTAGACAGGAGGACCCCATGTGAAGAGGTTCAACTATGACCTACAGATAGATGGCGACAGCTGTCATAGACAAGCTAGCTAGAGACCGCGTATGAGAAATAGATGTGGTGACTGTCGTCGCACATAAATCGAGAAACTGAATTGAGAACAAAATATGTAAACACAATGCATTCTCTAAGAAAGATACAGGCATCGTGCAACACTACGGTAATTAACAAAGTAAAGTGATAAAACTTTCAAGACACCTACAAAAGTTCAATAAGCACGTGCCTAACATTGTAAGAATCGTGATACACGAAAGGATCGGCTACTCCAATCGAAATACTAAAACACCCACTTAAGTTAGAAGTTTCGCCATTTGCAAGAGGTAGAAACACAAGAGAGTACATGTGGGTCGAGTCACGCGGTGTGTTGCAGATGTTCTGAGTGGAGGCGATGTGAATTAGCCGAGATGAATGATGAAGCTCTTCGAGCGGTTTACGGTCACGTAGATATATTAAATGCAAACCAGCTAGATGATCCGGGCTCATTAGAATGGATTATACTAAGTCACGTGAACAGAACGACCACAATCGCGTGTGCGGGTTCATTCACGAAATTCACATTTAAGCAGATGGTTAACATTCACTAAATGTAAATAGACAGGGAACAAACGTCGTGAAAAACAGAAACCCGTTTGTGGCCAGCGGAGTACGCGTGTTTTCAACAAAAACGCGGACAGACATAATCTAAACTGAGCAACAATCACAACGGCAGTAGCAATTGGACAGTCCGTTTGGATGTAGACAAGTGCGCGAACTCAACGATTCGTGGGGTTGAACCCATGGAAAAATAAAGCCTACAGAAATGAAAACGTTCACTACAACAGTCAATAATAAAGAAGCCGCTAAAAAGAAGTTAGTCGCAATTACAGCAATGCAAGCTGACACAGAGGAACACCTCATCTACAATAACCATGTGCCAGTGGTTGTTCAACATGCTAAACTGGTCAGACGCTCATAAGAACAGCAACCTTAAGTTAAAACTACAAAAGGAGAGAAAGAGAGAGACAAATGAGACCAAAGTAGTGAAAACTTAAACAATCGTCACCACATTGTCTACATCTTGCGAACATACTGTACTCAGTTGGAAATGAAAATAAGCATTCACTGTTCGACCTCACAAACAACTCAGTCACCCAACATCAAAATTCAGACCAGTGAACTGTATTAGCTAACATCTCTCATTTCATCAGCAACACAGTGAATCAGGTCAATCCGGTCCCAGAGAGGAACACGAGGAACAGTAGTCAACCAACTGGAAATCGTTTCCACTGGTCTACACCAGGGTATCACCCGTCCATCGCATGCTACACTGTTCCAGTAGCAAGAAGTGCCAAGATCAGTAGATGATTGCCTTACATTCATAGCCCGAGATTCTACAACCATAAATATCGACTGGAATAAAGAAGTCACCAACTATCCGTCAAATGCACCCGGGGTTGGCAAACCTGCACCATGTCCCGATGGCACGTAGACATCGGCCACAACGGTGACAGTTACACAAAATGAATTAGATTGGTAGACTGAGATTTGCGGGATGGTACTATCCCTCTAGGTAACGGGGTCCAAACCTTTAGTTAGTCCTACGTCAGGACCTGGATTTTTCTTACATTAACTGTACCAGCAACAGCAGTAATCCACTGCTGTAATGCTTGAGAAAAACATTCAAGTGCAAGACAAACAGGGAAAACAGTTGAAACAAAGTCGTTACAGACGTCCAAGTTACAAGAAACTACATAGTTTAGTGCGTTCGAATGGGCAGCACACAGGTCTACCGATTATAACCGAAAAACAATAAAGACGAAGAGATGACACACAGTCAACGATAAACGGTTGGATACTGTGAATAAAAGGTTCTGAGGATTTTAGGCAGAGGACAAAGAAAAAAACGTATCCAACCTGAAATGAACATAGTGAAACCAGAAGACAGCCAGAAAGCAAGAATTCTATTTTACATAAACTGGTGAGGGCACATTCTTGCTTATTTAAGACTCACTCCTCTGCATATGGTCTCTAACTTTCTGAGTAACAAAGAGATAGTAGAGTTGTAAGTGGTACGCATCTAAAAGATCTGACCGAATAAAGGCCATTCTATATGACTACTCTGCCCAAAGCACACAGAGAGGATGGTGGTCCGCCGTCTCCGCTGTCACACTGGACAGGGTCAAATCAGAAACACTAAAGTGGGCCAGTTATAAAGATAACTATATATACACAGCCCAGTTCCGGGGGCTAGCTTTGCAATAGGTCAATCTGCCTGACGAGCTGATGACAATGGGCAAAAAGCGATGGTGCTACCACACTTTCTCCTATATGAAAGGCAATGAAGACTCAAACAGGACCAAGAAATGAGGGAAGCCAATTCGGAAATCATGTCTTCGTGAGAGCAAAAAAAAACTTTTATAACGGTTGTAGACCGAACAGTATGTACAAAGAATGCCGAAACCGGAAAGCAAAATCAACCACCTCACTGTCTTGACAGAAACTTGCTTGGAAACTAATTACTTTTCCGCAGCAGCATTCAAGAATACACAGCTGGTAAGATTGTTTTCGAAAATAATCTCAAAACAAAATACCACTTGTACGGATCAGGTTCTCTTTCCCATTCCATGCCCATGATAGACTGACTCCGTTATTATGGTCGAGGTGTATGTGACAACAGCAAGCCACTGAAGTGTTAAACAGATCTGCTCCGAAAATCGTACAAAACACAATTTAGGAGATAAACAAAAGCATGTGTGTCCACCGTGAGTTTGACTGGTGATTCCGACCGCAGGTATCAAAAGTGCAAATGAAACCACAAAAGTCACTGCCCTATAGAATACAGTCGACATACTTCCTTTGAAAAATTGTCTAACCAAGAAAATCAGCTAGACAAAACAGCATCAGCAAAATGTAGGCCCCATAGAAACATGTCGCTGACTGTTACCTGTTTTAACTATATTCACTTACAGGTCGGTGATCTGTTTACAAAGTGTAAGTACCTTGACGTGTAAACATAGGTGTGTTCAGTAAGTAGGTCCCTTTTTTCACACTTCACCACCTTTTCTAGCTAAGGTTTGTACGACAGTTAAGGATTAACGAGAAAAACTTGTATACTGTTGTCTTTTATGATGATAACTAAGTGTACTAATAAAGACAGTCACCGCGGGATGGAAAAGCGCTCCGGTTTGCATTCGTTTCAAAAATGAAGGTCAAAATTGCACCTGACAGACCGTGCGATAACGTCTGTAAGAAATATAGCAGTCCCAATGAAAAGAACTAATTCTGTTCATTTCCCTGAACTTACCGAGTACAGGCCAGTTGCGAACATTCAACCCAACCAAGATGGAACGCTTGCAGGGACCGCCTAAGCTATCATGCTTGAATAGACCTAGTTCCGGGGTACCACCTGTTGTTAGACAAACTATTCGGTGTACAACCACGTTCCTATACACAGTCTCTATCCAACAGGAGCTAAGTGCGCGCTCCCACAGATCAACCATAAAAGCCGTATGCCTCCAGGGCACTTAGGACAGTAATCACTGGAAGACCGTCACGTTATCACGCGTTGGGCTGAACACTTTGAAGGCCAATTTACCTGGCCTCTTGTTTTTATTGTGTTAACGGTAGAGCAATGTAAAACCCTGGTCGGTAGACCTAGGACCAGCCACTAAGACTGAGATCTGCAATTGCACTTTGACTCTCAAACGCAACAGGGTTGATAACCCAGGTGATGTCGTGCTGGCACTTTCCGAAAAAGATGAGGAGGTGCTAGTGGAAGCCTTGAGTTACTTGTTCTAGCCCGTGTGGACGACGGAAAACATCCCTCTATGCTAGGGTCACTCGATAATAGTTCCATATTAAACAAAGGCGTCCTGGACTGTTGCTAAAACCATAGGGGAATTAGCCTAATCCCAGTGATTACCACAGTGCGGCATCCATTATACCATGTCAACTTCCTGCAGCTTGCGAGGCAGACATTATGCAAGGAAAGGTAGGGTTTCGTCCTAGACAAAGGTGTATTAATCACATTTTCACTCTTCATAAAATTCTCGAGCACTGTCATGTATACCGACGGCCAAAAATTGCCGTATTTCTCGACTCTAAAGATGCGTTCGATTCAAGCGGCCGATCTACACATTTAGAATCGGTTACAAACAGAGGTGTGCCCAACAAGTATGTGAACATATTGTTTGCGCCTTATTTCCACACACCACCTCAGGTTAGGGTTTGCGGTAAACAGTCTAACAGACTCAGTACCAGGAGGGACGTACGTCAAGGCCGTCAGCTTTCAACATTTTTGTTTAATTCTGACATAGATGAAATAATGGGCGATTATCTGCGGTACTCGTAAGTTGCTGACGTGGATCTCCCACCTGATAGAAGACTTGCCGATCTTGATTATGCTGACCACAAGGTGTATGACAACTTTCATGCAGTACAAACAATGTCAGACACTATTTCGCACTCTGAAAGCATTTCGGAATATGCATTGCAGCATCAAAGTGGAAAGTACTTCTGCAGGGCTGTTATGATCACGTAGGTTGGATGTTGGATAATGAAGTTATGGGAGGTGCTGACCAGTGTACATAATTGGGAAGCTGCCTCAGTAACAGTGGAGATGGTGGCGGCGACGGACATGCAGGGGATAAACTAGAAACGCGTATCCCCAAGGTTAGGGTGGTATGCGCTAGTCTAGGACAATTCTAGAGACAAAAGATGCATCTCTCTGAGGCCTTACGGTCGCACACACAAGGTGACAATGAGGACTGTATTATTACACAGCAGCGAAACATGGCCGCTCAGGGTAAAAGACATGAACCGTCTTCCGACGTTTGCTAACCGATAGTTGCATTTGATCGCTCACATCGGGTGGCACCAACGAGTAACCAACAGAGAAGTTAGGATGCAGGTATGTGGTAGTGATTGTCAACCGAGTTCTTCCGTTCGGTCCTTACATCTACATAGACTTAGACGGTTAGGCCATGTACTAAGGATGCTACCTAGTCGTCCGCCACATCCAGCACTCTTTGCTGATGCTGCGGAGCAGTGAAAGCCGTAAGGAAACTGTCATGATGATGAAGCCTTACTTTCACGCAGAGCTCGGTTGTTTGTTTTGCAAACTGAAGGCACCTTGATGTTGAATGTTTGAATATAATCGCAGCTAATTTAAGTTGTTCGATCCCTTTACCTCCCCGTCTGTTTTTTTTATTCCGTATTTCTATACAGGGTTTGTTTTTTCTCCATGGTTCTATAGCAGTTAGGCATCAGTGAGAATCACTGATGTATTGTTGTCTATGATGAGGATGACGGTAAACCGAGAAAAATGTGTACACTACAGCTCGTATTTAAGGCGCCGGACATAAAACTTATGTTGACTCAACACAAAAGCAACAGGATCCAAATGGATCGCGCAACTAACTTTGGCACTAACGAAACAGTTTGTCTGTCATTGCCAACCACACGCCCGGGCGTGTTCTGGACTGGCTCCCAACGCGTAAGTCCCATTCTCAAACTACTTCATCTCTTTCTTAGGCCTGAAAAGAATTAAAGTAGTGACCATAGGTTCTATTCTTGTTTGTGACTATTAACTGGCAGGCAATTTTGTTGCGACAGGTGAACGTCCTGGCCCAATGATCGCCTTCCAAAGTAACTGGGAATAATAACACGAAAAACAAGCTCTGAAAAAATGAGCACTGTATGGAAGACCATTACATTCGTAAATATTCCAAGAGCGTTTGATATAAGGACTAGAGAAGTGAATGTTTAGGAGCATTCTTTCTATAGAATTCACACACTTGCGCATAAAAAGTGGTTACCGTAGGAGAGTTCTGTGTATGCATCTAATCTTGAAAGGTAGTACTGTGTAAATCTTATAGGTTTCAATTTTGTAAATCTGAAGGTTTTGAGAACTATCTTACCTGCCAACCTACAGGAATGATCGAAATTAAATTTTGCATTGACCTCCGGACAAAACTTGTAACCCTTTGATTATATGACCAAGTTTAAGCATTCTCACATTGTTGGCTGTGTTGCTACTCAAACATTTCAGCGACACCGAAGTAAAAAAAAATAAGGCAAAACGATGTTCATGTTAAAAGAGACAATAAAATGCGAAAGATGGTCACGCTGGGCTAATCGGAGTGGACATTCAATTTGAGCTTCAGATACAATTCTAAAAAGCCTTCAACTCTACGCACTTAGTCAAGTGCTCAGTGTCTATTGTTGGCTACCGTACGCAACAAAAATGACGCGTTACAAAGTACTTCAAAACACAGCTCCAAATAAGTAGGCGGCTTCAAGCGAACGCGTGTGATCTGTCCGCTATGTAGTCAGCTGTTATGGTAAACAGAACACCACACAATTTGCTCAGCATCGATACAGTGACAGGATCTTCGGTTACACATTCGAGATAGACAAAATTGTAGTCATCAGTTTTGTGAGTTCACGTTTAGTAGGATGCAATCTTCATGTTCCAACACTAAACATATCTGATTCTCGGGTGATCAAACATACCGGGCAAAAGACTACAAAACGTGACCAGTTGGACAGGAGATATGGCACACTCCTAAACGCTCATCATTCGTATCACTAGAAAGACACTCAATTTTCAGATAGCGTAAAGGTTGACAACGCATGCGTATATTCGATCGTGCTTCGCTGACGGGGAACCGGATTGTCCATGCGAAAAATGGCCGTCTATATTTTTGTCAGCTACCAAGTGGCTTGACCGTTTAGGAAACGCAACGGCCCGTCAACAGGTGCCTGAGAAATACACAAGGTCCCCAGTGATGGATGAAGTAATAAAAATGCAGTTTTTGTCGGTTGGGTTACTTTTTGCGCGTGTCACGTTATGCACTATTGACTGTGGCTTTTGATGGATGGAATGAAAAACAAGACGATGATTCGGTGACGAGGCCACAAACTGTGAAACCCTTGGTCATCCTGTCGGGCAAACTCCGTAGGTTCTGGAAACAGAACTTGGGACCACATACCCATCCGGTTGGTAACGATCTCGGGCACAAAAGTTCATCGAAGTTAATGGCAAGCTCGTATGCGTACGACTATTGAACCCAAGTTAAGAAACTGCATCGGTTTTCTCGTTGCCTTTCGCACATTTATATTCATACACTGACTCCAGTTCAATAACTACTGTCAAAATCAGTGGTAGTGCAAACCATGACAAACCATCGACAAAGTATACAACTTTTGGATACTGGAATAACGAACTTTAACCAATTTTCACTGGTAAGTACGTATATTGCGCATGGGTCGTAACCTCCATCTAATGTTAAGTCAAATAACCTGCATGATCATAATGCGCATTCCTTGGGTGACTGAACCTCTATGTTACTGAGCAACAAATCCGTGTGGTTAGGTTATGCACATTGTTGTTTGGCCATCCGGAACCACTTCGCAAAACAGTACACAGAGAAACTCATAGACTGTACAGTAGTGTACAGATTAGGTAACCTGAATGACACTAACTGTATTCGCCACCGAAGAGATTGACAGTAAAACTAAAAGGTTTGCTAAAACTTTATCAGTCGACGACAATTTAACCGTCAATTTTAGTCAGCTTTTACACTGTAAAGTACCTGCTGTCATGTGACCACACAAGCACTAGGTACTGTCAAGTCGTCAAAACCCATACACGAACGGGTGGGTTTCGAACCCATAAAAGTAAGACTGACAACGTTGCCACAGTTATCTTGCGTTGAGCGGAAAAGATTAAATGTAAGACTCTACTGTTAACCGGAATACAAACTGCATGCAAAAAAAAACATTTGACAGAAAGATCGTCTGATCCATACAGGTGAGATATTCTGTTCACCGTGGCTTCTCTTAAAAAAAATTAGCTAAACGAACGAATTGCCTACATAATGTGAATTATCAGACTACTGCCCTTGATATGAGGTAATTGATGAGAAAGTAGCTGCATAACACGAAAAATAATACATGTGGTAATCAGGTTGGAAATTAACAGCGCAGCATAAACCTGTGGACCAGTGACGTGAATCTCAGAAAAATCTAATGTCAGAATGAAACATGTACATCCTCGGAACAACAAATTATACATAAGATGGCATTTTTACAACTGCTCTTCTGTTGCGACCATCAGAAGATAGCTTTCGCTGACTTTGTGTTAAGACAACAATAAACGATCTTTGTTGCAAGGATGTCTAAGCTGTATCAGCATTACAGCAACAACAACAAAATCAGTGGTTGACACCCACGTGTCAACAATAAACAAAAATGAGGATGCGCTAGTTCAAAGACGAAGTAAAAGGAAGGAAGACATCAAACTTCATAAAGACATGGAGTCACAACTCAGACAGATAACATCAAGATGGTCCAACATCTTGTAAACAAACAACCAGTATTCAAATGTGAATAAAAACATCCATCCTGCAGCTTTTATTTCCACACTACATGAGTCGATGTTACTATGCCGGCAACAGTCTTATATTTAACATGTAATGAAAACATTAAGTGGCAACCGCGCAACTCAATCAAGCAACCATCTCCCTAACATATCTAGTGACAGACTGAGTGAGTTACGGCGCCATTAATGTTGGAAATAACGGAAAACACAGTGACCAAAATAGTGGCTCTTATTTCCCTGTGCGTAGTCATCGCCGTTACCATTGCAAAATCATGAGTCGCATAGTCACGAAGCCATTCAAATTAAGCCTGAATTTATGAGTCACCACCTAGTTACGCAAAAATAAAAACTAGAAATAGATCACGTTTTTCGACAAAAAAAATTTACACGCAACCAACAAAACTCTGATACCTCGAAATCAAGTTCTTATTTTGAAGTGCTCAGGCAAGAAAGTTAACATTTCGGAGACTAAAATTGTGCGCCTTCCCGTGCATCAATGCTTGTAAAAAAATGGATCAAGGTGCACATTCGATTGTTTCACAATTAACGAAAAAAGAACGAAATAAACGCACGTGATTTCGTGTGGACTGTTCAATATCGAAATTCGATGTATCCTCAGGACTCCGAACCTCCGGTATATATGGCGGTGTTTCTATATAACGAAATTAAAAATCAGGTGTGACTGTAGTACTGATAACAAAACGGGAAATTCGGGTTATTTGTAGAATTGGACTCTTGTAAACATAACCAATACGTTGATGAAAGTACTGAACACTCTCAGTAACTCGGGATATTGAAAATCAGCCGCCTAAAGATGTGTTGCTAGGGGTCAAAACTGTGGAGAAAAATGCCGCAAACGCCTATTGGCTATTCGGAGCTTTATACCCATTGATGTTGAATCATGAGTAAATCAGAAGATAGATTACGAGTGACTCAACTGGTGGTGTCTCGCAAGTCCTATTAGATGCGCAGAAAATGAGTAGAAAAACAGACAACGTGAGGTTCACCAGAAGTAAACAGGCAAGATCAGTCGTAAATGGAGTCAAAGAGCGTACTAAGCTCGCACGTGTATACGTGAAGCGGATCAATGGGTTGATGTAACTTTCACCGATTCTCCACTCACAATTATCACTTAAAAGGTAAAAACAATTCAGTTGTCCTCTTCCACAGTTAGCAAATACACCTGGAAACAGGTGGATCACATATACTAACGGATGGAACAATGGACCTAGACATCCACTCTGAGTAGGTCCAGCGCATAGTTTTACCGCAGCTGTAACCTCCATATGCAAATGAACATACGACGCGGTGCTCGCGTTCCAGAGATTATGCCGAGCCACGGTAGCACTCAACAACAATCGTACTCTGTAGGGTTAGTGTGGTCGGAGCTGAATCAATCAAATGCGCAATTCGGTGTTTTGGATTTGCGCATCGACAACTAACCATCGATAGTGGATAATATGAGTCAGTCCCAGCGAGTTATTTGAATGTGGAGATTGAGGCGATCCGAACCGTGAATCTTAAGGGCGAGAACAGCTGGACACAAAGTTATACACAAATTCTGATAACTGGGTACCCGAAAAAAATTGCAAATAGATTACAGACTGCTCCTATGGATTATGATAACGAATCTGTCAACCTTCGAGAATATGCTGCAAAATCCACGACGGGAATTACTTCCGTATTTAGTGCGGTAATGTCTGTACATAAAGGTTTGAGACTAATCGTCTGAATTGTCCCAACATTTAAAAGGTGAAAGCTTACCACAACAAACGCAGTCCAGTCACGTCTGGTGTTTACCTGTTGATTTGTAGAGATTTCGGCTACTAAACAATGATATTGCGACTCATTGGATGCACCAAAGCACGAATATTGAGTCATGTGTTCGGTGTACAGTGAATATGCAACATCAGCGGGAGTGCGTGATAAGCCTACCTAGATTAGACATCCCGACCCGATGTGCAATCAGTGGTGGGCTGTTGTCTAGTTACCTCCCAGAATGATTGTTTCTTGGAAGGTGAATATTTTTAACTTAGCATACATCTGAATACATCAAAGTGGATTTGAAAAGAAACGCAAAACCGCATGTACGTCGAAAAAAATCATCCATAAGAACAAGTAGGAAAAGGGATATCAATGGCACATTGCACTCCAAAGTGAGTGTGCTGAGTATGTAGACAACTTCATCAGAAAGCAACTCTAAGAACATGAGCGAAAAGTTCAAACAATAAGTCATTCGTAGATCGCCATAATAGTGTTCATCAGCCCGACAATTTACTGGTCACGCCTAGGTTGGCAAGAGGACACCAACTAAAATCTGTACGGAAGTGTTCAAGGTATGTAGAGTGATGACTATCATCAGTTTGGTATCCTACGTAGCCAACAGTAAGTTTGAATACCAGAAGTCGAAGGCGTGCCTGTTTAATTCTATAAAATTCAGCTCATTTTCACGCGACAACTTCGATGTGTACACACGTTTACGAATGTTATCCCAATCGATCCCGGTGAAGAACGGATGTTCCTTGAATTCGTGCAAACCAGAACGACCAAGACGACGCTTGCGATCACAGATTAATCGACGAATAAGGTCTCGAGCGGTCTCTGACACCTCTGGACAATCGTCCGGCATGGAAAAATTCTCCTGGACAAATAAACAGAGCAAAGTAAATACGGTAATGAGTGACAGGAAAAGAGGAAACCGTTTTATACCAATACGAATTTCTCTAAGCTAGACAAGCACAGTAAGTACCTTTCATTCTGTAACAGAAGATTCACATGGTAATAACCTTAGTAAGTAACAGGTTGATTTCCAGTTCACCGTCTCGATGGTCAGCTGTTATTTTAAGCAAAGCAATCAGCACACCAACTGCGCGAGCCCAATTGTAGCAATATGGCTAGGGTTGTTAGATGTATCCACTAATGAGCACAACTACGACGGTCTCTTTTGAACACACATTAAGATACCCGAAACCCCTATTAACAGTCTCTGTCAGCGTAAGATGACGGCAGATATTGCTCATACTAATAACCTAGGCGTGTGGACATTACAGCGATCCGCTATTTGAAATTTGTCGCCATGTGAATTTCCAGTGGCGTTCCAAGTGGCCATACTTTTTTGACACCGTTGTCTGCCACCTTACAAAGAAGAGTGAGGTTTTCACGGTAAACAGCGTGTTCAAAAAGTGACAGTGTATCTGGACACAAGTGAGCCGAGTTCTGTTAAACTTTTGAAAATAAAAGTAACAGGACCATTGTGATGAAGAGGATCTACTCAAGTTTCAGTGCATGAGCTGACTGATCTTGATTATGCTGACGATAAGGTGTTGCTGTTTGAC